>APFE030584094.1:0-14163 GCA_000404065.3 Pinus taeda
AAATATCAAATAAACCCTATTCCATTCATTCACCAAAACCTCCTCTGAGGGTGCAAAAGTGAATGTTCTGAGGACAAGTTTTTGATAAATTTCTGGACCCTTCTCTAAATGCATGAGAAGGGTTTAAATACTACTAACTAAATAACTTATTTATAGAATTTGAGGATTCGGTTTAAATGACCGTCCTCTTTCTAAGCAAAACTATTCTAAAATTAAATCTACTAACTATTTCTAAATCTACTCCTTAATGTTGCAAGCATTTAGTATTTTTCTGAGTAGAGTCGGCTGACTGTCTTCCGCCTTTGGTTGAATTAAGCAAACAGAAATGGCAAGAGCTGGCATTCTCTTCTCAGTAAAATTGATGATACGCTTGAGAATCATCCAATGAATATGTAGCATTACCATGTATGCCTGGTAAAAATCCCATTTCAACTTGGTTAACCTTCGGACTGCTTCTGCTTTTCCTTCAGTCTTCTGTTTCCAGTTTGCTTCTATTGCTGATTTCTTGCAGTTTTCGAGGCTCGCAGGTGACTGAGCAACTAGAGACCTTCCTTTTTGAACAATTTTTCTTGGCGATGCGCGATTAGCGCTAAGCGCTAATCGTGCATCGGAAACTGCCTTTGTTTCTTGATCCGGGCTTCCCTGATGCGGTTTTTGCCTCTTGCGCCTTTTTCTCTCATTCTGTATAAAACCCAAAATTTGTAAAAATAGTATTTCTGTGAGCTCTTGACCCTGAGAATTAAACTGTTTGTTTCTGGTATCAACGTCTTTCAGTATCCATTCAACCATGACTATACATGAGAAATCTGTGATAGATGCCTCCGAAGAGTTCTGCGGCTCTTTTTATTCTTTGGGTGGATTAAGTATGCCTTCCGAAATGTACATTGGAGCGCTGCCTTCCTTCTTCGTTGTTTCTGCGTAATGCCCTGTATAATGCTTCGTTCTTCTTTCCTGCAGTTTACATTGAGGTAAAAGTAATGATAAAGGACTAATGACAGGAAAACTTTTAAATGCCGAAGATATACAAGACATGCCACCTTACGTGAGTTATTTCTTTGAAAAACACAACGCCCTACTTCATTAACAATTGGCAATAACCCATTAATTCGCATTAAAATATATGACCAATTTTTGGCTAAAGAGTTTTTTTGAACAATGAGCCAGAACCAACTGCGATGGAGGATTCCCACGTTTTTGCTTTGCGATGTCGCAGATCGCAGTATCGCAATGTCGCAATGTCATCGCGCTGCTTTTTATCGCAGATCGCAGTATCGCAATTTTGCAGTATGGCAGTATTGCAATATCGCAATATCTCAGATCGTTATAATTCTTGTGATATTTGCGATGTGCGATATGTGATATCGCATATCGACGATGTTTTAAAGTTTTCCAATGTGAGTGCTTTTTCAGTATATGCGATGCGATGAAGTTTTCGTGTCGCAATATTGCCTTTTATCGTTTTAACTCTTTGGAAGGTGTATCCTATCATCCTTTGCGTGATGCGATATCCTTTTTGGAGTAAATTTAATTTTCTTCATTATGAAACTTAGGTTTTCTAGATTTTTCAAGGTATTTTCCTAAGTCCACGATGTTGTAGGTTTCATCTAAAAAGAAAATGTAACATTAACTAATTTTTTGAGGGTCCCCACTTATTTAGTATTAGCAATAATATCTCATAAGGAGGGGGGTTGTTGGTGGCCACAACAATTGGTGATTCACTTGAAAGAACCAATTATCTCTGTGTTTCTATTGAACCTTTTCAGCTTCCAAAACAACACATTTTTCAGAAAATTAAACTTTATTATGGAAAGATAAAGTACATTATACTCTAACTTGTCAATGACATTTTGCTTCAGCGATTTTCAACTTTGATTATTTGCTGCCTCAAGTTAGTCCTTGCATTTACATCAGTCATTACTTGGTCTGTAAAGATAAAACAAAGTCTTTTTTGTAAACCAGTTTTAAAATATACTCATTTGTCGTAGGTAGAGCCTCTGCTGCCAGCAGGCGTTCATAGCCTCGACAGGGTTACCTTTTACCCAACAATGATCTTGTATCCTACTAGAAAAAATTTACAATTCTCAAAGAAGAATCCATATCTGCACTTATTGCTTTTTCTTTTTATTCTTAAAGAACAATGTCTTGGTTTGGTGGCCAATTTATGACACAGTCATTCACTTGATTTATAACTTTGCTGAACAAGCTGGCTCGTGATGACACCCCTTGCCTCTTGATTGTAACAATCTTGAGTCATTTCCCTGTTATGATATGCAGTATTTGGCAAAGTCAACAGGTTATAATTTCTGTGATTATGATAAGCCGACTGGTGATGAGACCTCTCATTCTTCAAGATAAAGTGTATTCTTGGATTGTTCCTCTGAAAGTTGTGATTTCCTTAGCAGGGAGGAAGTCATTGTCTTCTTTAGATAGCTCTGGACGACAATGATAGAGTTTTTGGAAGTAACTGTTCTACAGAGAATCTTTATTTTGTTATTGATACCTTTCATTGCACTGATATAAAACAATTTCTTCACTAAAGGTTTATCTTCATCAAACTTTTATGAAGTTGAAACTAGTGTCATATCTACGCTAGAGTTTTTTTAACTGTATCTTTCAATAAGAAAGATCAATTTTCCAAAAGATTTGCTATTTATACAAGCGAAAAATCAAAATCTAAAAGATAGTTGGTATCTTTTTCGTAAATGCCTAATGTAACCATTCACAACTGGTTTTATTATGGAAAAGGAAAAAAAAAAAACTATTACTCTACAAAAATAGAAGAATAATCTTCTATGGAAAATATTTTTTAAGAATTTGTCCTTTGATAGGCAAAGAGTCTCTTTTACCTGCTAAATCCTTTAACACAAATGTCGATGGACCTACGACTTCTACAATTTGAAAAGGACCAAGCCACATTCGTTGAAATTTTGTATGTTTACCCTTTTCTTCGTGTGCCTTGTCCCATTTTAAAACTAAATCTCCCACCTGAAATTATTTTCTGGTCATTATATTTGAATCAAAAGAGGATTTTACGAGTGCTTGATGATGAGCATGCGTTTTCTTAGCTTGTTCTCGCTGTTCTTCTAATTTGATTATTTCCATTTGCCTTAAGTGTAATGAGGAAGTTGGTACTTCATCAATGTATTGAACTAGAGACAAAGAAGGAATTGCTAGATGAGTTGGAAGAACAACTTCTCTCCCGTAAACTAAATTAAAGGGAGAAGTGCCGATGGAAGTTTTTTCCGTTATTCGGTCTGCCCATAAAGCGTATATTAAGGATTTATGCCAATTTTTCTGATTTTGGTCTACTGTTCTTTTGATAATCCTGATTAGGTTTTTTTTGAAGACTCGGCTAATCCATTGCCTTGTGGATAATAATTGGCCGAATATTTAAGTTTGAATCCTCTTTTAAGTGCAAATTCAGTCATTGCATTTCCAGAAAAGTATGATGCATTATTGAACATTAAAGCGGAAGGTAATCCAAACCTGGTGATTATAGATTGATCTATGAATTCAATGATATTTTAAGCATTAGCCGTCTTGAGTAGAACTGCTTCTACCCACTTAGTAAAATAATCTGTTGCTGTAAGGATATATCTATGCTGTTTGGAAGAGTGAGGAACGATCTCACCTATTATGTCCAAACCCCACTGACTGAAAGGTTGGTCGATGTTAACTGGTTGTAGTGGTAAGGATGGTTTCTTCTGTCTTCCAGCAGTAGTTTGGCAAACTTGACATTTCCTCACATAATTGTGCGAGTCTTTAAATAACGTGGGCCAATAATAACCTGCACGCAAGATTTTATGTGCAGTAGCGTCTCCAGCGTAGTGTTCGCCTGCTGGTCCGTAGCGTCTCCAGCGTAGTGTCCGCCTGCTGGTCCGTTGTGGAGTTCCTGCAAGACTTTATCAGCTTCAGATTTTTCAAGACATCTAAGAAGAACAAAATCGTAATTCATTCTAAAAAGAATATCATTTATTAGCTGATATTGTTTGGCTTTTAATCTTAGAGCTCTTTTCTTAGTGTAATCGAGGTATGAAGGAGCATATCCATTCTTAAGATAATAAATAATATCAGCATATAATGACTGCTCATTGTTTAGGCTTACCTCGCACACTTTTACCTCTACAGATGGGATTTCAGAAATTTGCGACGCTCCAGCCAGCATATTGCAAAAGCCTTGACTTCTTACAATGTTTGCTGGTTTAATTTTTATGTCATATTCTTGTAAGGCAGTTACCCAATTGGCCCTCTTCTCACCCACATCCTTTTGTACCAGAAGATTTCTTACCGCTGGAAACGGTACTATAATTTTGGTGTGGGTTTTGAGTAGAAAAGGTCTGAAATATTTGACCGCTTTGAAAACAGCATAAGCCTGTTTCTCTACGTCTGAGTAATTTAATTCAGCACCTTGCAAATTTGAACTAAAAAACACAATTGGTGCTTCCGCCTTTTCTTGATTCGTTTGAGTGAGTATCGCGGCATATGACTTATCTGAGGCAAATGTGTATAAAATAAAAGGCTCTAAAAAATTCGGAGTTGCTAAAGATGGACCATTAATGATAGCCTGTTTGATCAGGTTAAACGTTTCATGTTCATCTTGGCCCCATTTAAAAATAGAGTTCTTTTTGATCATAGTTTGTAAAGGAGATACAATTCGTGAAAAATCTGGAACAAATCTCTTTACAAAATTGATTTGACCAAGGAAGGATTGCATGGCTTTTTTATTATGAGGCAGGGATATTTCAGAAATTTCTTTGATTCTGTCAGAGTCGATGTGAATACCAGATTTTGACACTATGAATCCTAGAAGTTTCCCTTCACTTAATGCGAAAAAATATATCTTTGGGTTAAGTGAAATTCCGTACCTTAAACATCGTTGGAAGATTTACTTTAAGTCATTGAGATGGTCGCCTCGTTTCTTGGAGTACACGGTTATATCATCCAAATAAATTACTACTGACTTATTGACTAAACCTTTAAATGCAATGTCCATGGCTCTTTGGAATGTGGCACCAGCATTAATCAAACCAAATGGCATCTTGCGATATGCATATGTGCCCCATTTAGTTTTGAATGTGGTCTTCAATTGATCATCAGGATTTACCAGCACTTGATTGTATCTTGAAAATCCATCCAAGAAAGACATTAATTCTGAGCCTGCCACTACCTACAATATCTGCTCCATAGGTGGTTGTTGAGATTGCGAAAGTCAATACAAATCCTAATATCTCCGTTTTTCTTTCTAACAGGTACCATATTGGAGACCCATTTAGAATGTCTGACGGGAAAAATTATCTTGGCTTTCAACAACTTATTGAGTTTGGCTTTTATCTGATTTTCTAAGTTGGGATGAATCTTTCTCAATTTTTGTTGGACAGGTTTTTCGTTATCGATCATCAGAATAGTATGTTGGATGATAGAGGTGTCGTATGTTTTAAGTTCATCATAATTCCAAAAAAAACGTTTTTGTATTGTCTCAAAAGACGAATATATGCTAGCTTTTCTTCGAGGGCTAGGCTAAGGCCTGGATTTATGTTTTGGGGTTTGGCATCGGTTCCTAAGTTTACCAATTCGTAATTCAAGGTCGAACTTTGGAGCTTCGAATTGGTGGACCTTTTAAACCGATCTTTCAAATCGTATAGGTCTTCCAACTTGACCACTGATTTAGGTATAGCATTGTGAGTGCTATCTTGCTGTAATTGCCGATCATGTTGATCTTCGTCGATTATTTGGTTGGAGTAGGATCCTTCAGAAGTAAGGAAATTTACGATATCAGGATCGTTGTTGAATATCCTCCAATTTGTGATGTTGTCAGGAATAGAAGGTCTAAAGATTAATTCTATTGAAAATCTATCTGGACTAAAATCTTCTGAAGGAATGAGCTAAGAAGCTACGTTAGCTAAAAGGTTAGCGCTTGCATTCTGGAGTCCGGGAATTGATGAAATATTGAATGCTGTAAAATGCTCAGTCAGATCTTGAACCAAAGATTGATAGTGTTTTAAATGACTTGATAGGTAATGTATAGTATTCCGAACCTGTCTGACTATAATTTCAGAGTCTCCGAAGACTTGGAGATACTTTATATTTAGCCCGATTGCTTTGTACATCCCTTGAACTAAAGCTTCATATTCTGCTGTATTGTTGGTACAATCAAATTTGAGCCTGCATGTTAGCATGATTTTTTCTCCTTCTGGACTAATTAGCATGCATCCTGCTCCTGCTCCTTCGTTAGATTTAGAACCATCAAAAAATAATTTCCAAAACAAAGATTTATTTACAGGTTTATCTAAAAAATTGATACATTTTGAACTGTCCATTCGACTTGGGGCAAAACGGAATGTTCTAAATATGGGGATGTATGAGCATTAAAATTGCCGAGAAAAGAATCTACTGAATAATTGCCAATTATGCTACTATTATATGCTACTGGTTCATTTTCCCCTTCTAACTCCCTTACTATGTACTTCTGATGTAATTCTCGTTCAACTTTTATTTGATTTGGCTTACCATTGTAAGGCAGCCACATATGCGACCAGTCAGTTGAGAAGTATCCATGCAGTTTTTCTGACCAATCCCTGCTAAGAATTAAGCCATAAAATTCAGGGATTTCAGCTACTAAAATATCAATCACTTGACATATCTTCGGGTTGGATGACAGCCTTATGGTTACCTGATTTAGTTCACTGATAAATTCGACTTGAGACCGATACAGCTGAACTATGCGAACAACGGATTTCTGTGGATGAACGTTTAATTTGGCGCATATGGACTTCGGTAAAATATTCGATGAAGCACCTGAATCCACTAAACAATTATGTACATTTTTGTTAAAAATTTCATTAGTAAGGAGAAAAGGGGGAGTATGAGATCTCGATCTACCTCCAATTAAAGCAATGTCGTTTGGATCAATCTTGTTAGTCGTATTAGTTGGAGGTCTTCCAATGTTCTGAGAAGCTTGAGAAATTACAGCGGCAGGTAAAGGTGCAACTGGCACAGCATGTATTTCTTTCATCATTATCTTTTGTTGATGCTTTAGCTTGCTCAATTCATACAGAGTGATATTTGTCATAGTCTTTTTCATGTCTTCTATGATATTGTACTCCATTTCATCCGAAACAATCAGTGTTTTAGATGGAGTAGGTGAATCTTTGTTGCGACCTTATCCTTTGTTGCAGAGCTTGCGCTCTTTGATTTTGAGGTAGTTTGGGGAGGATCAAGCTGATTTCTACTTCGTGTGTTAACTAGGAATACTTCTTGATATTCCTCTTGTGGGAGGATGAAATCCCACATTCCTTGTAATTCTACAACTTCTTCATCATCGGTTTGCCCTTCAGTGGAAATTTCCTCTTCCTCTTCCTCGGATTCAGCATTTGTTATAGCATTGGGTGGCTTTGAATCCATTGACGAGCCTCTTTTAAAAGCTCTGTAGAGCCTTTTTGAAGAAGTTTCCGCTACTTGTTTTTTTATGTCGACCATTTCATTAGACATGGTCTTTAGAACTTTTTGCAGTCCCTCCAAATCGAATGGATCTTTTGCTTGTTTTTTCTTGGACTCTTCTTTGAAGGTGACCTTCTTAGACTTCCGGTCTTCTAACACGGATTTCTTCTCTAAGGCTATTATACGTTTCTCTACTACTATGGCTTCTTTCATGTTTTCAGCGAGGGTTGTTTTATTAGCCCTGTCCACGAAGATTGCTATGTTTGATGGTAATGCAGTGATATACCATTCACATCACACTTCCTCGCTGGGCTGGGAAGCAATAGGAATTTTGTTTAGAATCTTATTGAAACGCAGATTGAAATCTTTAATTGATTCTCTAGATTCTGCCCTAAGGTTGGATAGGTCATTGATTAACGTTGTCGTAGACCTGTCGTCACCAAACTTGGTTAGAAATTAGTCTTGGAAGATGTCCCAACTGGTAATAGATCCAGAGGATAATGAAAAATACCACAATTCGGTCGTTCCTTGTAGGTTATAAGGAAACAGTTGAACAACAGCATCTTCATTAATAACTCTGTTGAGGTTGATGGATAGCATAAAGTTGTTTATGTGCTCTTCTACTAGCATGCCTGCCTCAGGATTGAACTTGGGCAGCCATTTCTCAGGATGGGCCGGTATTTGACTCAAGGGTGTAGGCATTAAGACTACCCCAGGATTGTTCCATGGAGACTAGGCCATTGCTGAACTGCTAATAGGGGGATTCACAGAAAATGGTCCCTGTGATTGAGAAGATGAGGTGATTATGATCGCAGATGATTGAGGAGGAGTTGTAGGGATTCCACTAGGTGGATTGATAATGGTCTGGGGTGGTGGAGTAGATGGTTGACTTCGTAGTGGAGAAGTTGAGATGGATGATGTTGATGAAAGAGTCTCACTGTCACACCCTTTAGGTGACTTCCTTGCTCTTTTCATTTTAGGAAGAGGTAGTTCGGTTGGCCGAATACCGAACTTTTCACTCTTAAGTCTAGTCAGGGGATGAGCAGGGTTATACTGCGAAGTCACGCTGCCTTGAGATTTATCAGATCTTTGAGGGAAAATGGAAAATCGCTGAAGTTTATGAATTAGAGATTCGACTTCAGGATGTTCAATTATAGATTGATCTGAAACGTCAGGATTTGTAGCAGCGGATGATGCTCTAGCGACTTCTAACTCTGGATTTAAGTGTAATGGAGAAGTCGAAGGAGATGGTGACGGCGAATTACTCTCAAAATGGTATTTTGATTTGGATTTACTTTCCATTCATAGTTCATGCCCTCCTTCTAGCGCCAAATATGTTGAAGGCCCCGAAAATCGAGTCGACAACAAGGGGGATACCCGCCCGGTCCGGACCTTGGTTGGCAGCTCCTTATCCGTTTGGTATAGCGGGTCTGACTAGGGACATGGGACCAGTTTCCCAATTCAATGTGTGTGTGTGTGAGAAATATGGGTGTTTCTGTTTGGACTGGAATACTTTTATCTAATCTAATGCTATGCTATTGTATTCTAATAAACAGAAAAACATTGAAATTTATGCTAACCCGGGGTGTGATCTTTCTTCTATACGATCTAAAAAGATTTCATACAATAACTGGTAATAAAGATCATTCAGCTATCATAAGAAAAGAATTCGATAAAAATGAGCTACTTCGTATAAGAAGTTAGACGAAACAGTTGTTAAAACGTATCGCATAAATGAGCTATTCATACCCTAAACATAAACAAATAGTTATCACCGTAAAAAAGTGCCAAATGATAACTCAGACATTCGTGTTGTAACATATAAATAACTGAAAACTGAATATTGCTTTAACGCATAAGCAGAAATGGTTAAGAGATAAAAGTACCATTTATAACTAGTCCTACTCATGAGCTTCCAGAAATGATTGATTTATCTCTCCTTGATTCAACATCTACTAAGAGTACAGAAGTGCAACATCAGTAGCAGATATCAAATAAACCATGTTCCATTCATTCACCAAAACCTCCTCTGAGGGTGCAAAAGTGCATGTTCTGAGGACAAGTTTTTGATAAATTTCTGGACCCTTCTCTAAATGCATGAGAAGGGTTTAAATACTACTAAAATAACTTATTTACAGAAATTGAGGATTCAGTTTAAATGGTCGTCCTCTTTCTAAGCAAAACTATTCTAAAATTAAATCTACTAACTATTTCTAAATCTACTCCTTAATGTCGCAAGCATTCAGTATTTTTCTGAGTAGAGTCGGCTGACTGTCTTCCGCCTTTGGTTGAGTTAAGCAAACAGAAACGGCAAGAGCTGGCATTATCTTCTCAATAAAATTGATGATATGCTTGAGAATCATCCAATGAATATGTAACATTACCATGTATGCCTGGTAAAAATCCCATTTCAACTTGGTTAACCTTTGGGCTGCTTCTGCTTTTCCTTCAGTCTTCTGTTTCCAGTTTGCTTCTATCGCTGATTTTTTTGCAATTTTCGGGGCTCGCAGGTGACTGAGCAACTAGGGACCTTCCTTCTCGAACAATTTTTCTTAGCTATGCGCGATTAGCGCTAAGCGTGCATCGGAAACTGCCTCTGTTTCTTTATCCAGGCTTCCCTGATGCGGTTTTTGCCTCTTGCGCCTTTTTCTCTCATTCGGTATAAAGCCCAAAATTTGTAAAAATAGTATTTTTGTGAGTTCTTGACCCTGGGAATTAAACTGTTTGTTTCTGGTATCAGCGTCTTTCAGTATCCATTCAACCATGACTATACATGATAAATCTATGATAGATGCCTCTGAAGAGTTCTGCAGCTCTTTTTCTTCATTGAATAGATTAAGTGTGCCTTCTGAAATATTCATAGGAGCACTGCCTTCCCTCCTCGTTGTTTTCTGCGTAATGCCCTATATAACGCTTCGTCCTTCTTTCATGCAGTTTACATTGAGGTAGAAGTAATGATAAAGGACTAATAACAGGAAAACTTTTAAATGTCGAAGATATACAAGACATGCCACCTTACGTGAGTTATTTTTTCAAAAAACACAACACCCTACTTCATTAACAACTGGCAATAACCCATTAATTCGCATTAAAATACATGACCAACTCTTGGCTAAAAATTTTTCTCGAACAATGAGGCAGAACCAACTGCGATGGAGGGGTCCCGCGTTTTTGCTTTGAGATGTCGCAGATCGCAGTATCGCAATATCGCAATGTCGCAATAGCATCGTGATGTTTTTATCGCAGATCGCAGTATCGCAATTTTGCAGTGTCACAGTATTATGGTATCGCAATATCGCAATATCGTAATATCGCAGATCGTTAAAATTATTGTGTAATTCTTGTGATATTTGCGATGTGCGATATGCGATATCGCATATCGGCGATGTTTTAAAGTTTTTCAATGTGAGTGTTTGTCTTCAGTATATGCGATGCGATGAAGTTTCGCGTCGCAATATCGCCTTTTATCATTTTAACTCTTTAGAAGGTGTATCCTCTCATCCTTTGCGCGATGCGATATCCTTTAAGGAGTAAATTTAATTTTCTTCATTATGAAACTTAGGTTTTTTAGATTTTTCAAGGTATTTTCCTAAGTCCATGATGTTGTAAGTTTCATCTAAAAAAGAAAATGTAACACTAACTAAGTTTTTTTTTGAGGGTCCCCACTTATTTAGTATTAGCAATAATACTTCATAAGGAGGGGGGTTGTTGGTGGCCACAACAATTGGCGATTCACTTGGAAGAACCAGTTATCTCTGTGTTTCTATTGAACCTTTTCAGCTTCCGAAACAACAAATTTTTCAAACAATTAAAATTTATTATGGAAAGATAAAGTACATTATGCTTTAACCTGTCAATGACATTTTTCTTCAGTTATTTTCAACTTTGATTATTTGCTACCTCAAGTTATTCCTTGTGTTTACATCAGTCATTACTTGGTCTGTAAAGATAAAACAAAGTCTTCTCTGTAAACTAGTTTTAAAATATACTCATTTGTCATAGATAGAGCCTCTGCTGCCAGCAGGCGTTCATAGCCTCGACAGGGTTACCTTTTACCCAGCAATGATCCTTTATCCTACTTAAAGAAACCTACAACTTTCAAAGAAGAATCCATATCTACACTTATTACTTTTGATTTTCTTTTTTATTCTTAAAGAACAATGTCTTGGTTTGGTGGCCAATTTATGACACAGTCATTCACTTGATTTATAACTTTGCTGAACAAGCTGGCTCGTGATGAGACCCCTTGCCTCTTGATTGTAACAATATTGAGTCATTTCCCTGTTATGGTATGCAGTATTTGGCAAAGTCAGCAAGTTATAATATCTGTGATTATGATAAGCCGGCTTGTGATGATACCTTTCATTCTTCAAGATAAAGTGTATCCTTGGATTGTTCCTCTGAAAGTTGTGATTTCCTTAGCAGGGAGGAAGTCATTGTCTTCTTTAGATAGCTCTGGATGACAATGATAGAGTTTTTGGAAGTAACTATTCTACAGAGAATCTTTATTTTGTTATTGATACCTTTCATTGCACTGATATAAAACAATTTCTTCACTAAAGGTTTATTTTCATCAAACTTTTATGAAGTTGAAACTAGTGTCATATCTAGGCTAGAGTTTTTAAATGTATCTTTCAATAATAAAGATCAATTTTCCAAAAGATTTGCTATTTATACAAGCGAAAAATCAAAATCTGAAAGAGAGTTGGTGTCTTTTTCGTAAATGCCTAATGTAACCATTCACAACTGGTTTTATTCTGAAAAAGAGAAAAACTATTACTCTATGAAATAGAAGAATAATCTTCTATGGAAAATATTTCTTAAGAATTTTTCCATTAACAGGCAAAGAGTATTTTTTACCTGCTAAATCCTTTAACACAAATGTCGATGGACCTACGACTTCTACAATTTGAAAAGGACCAAGCCACATTCTTTGAAATTTTGTATGTTTACCCTTTTCTTCGTGTGCCTTGTCCCATTTTAGAACTAAATCTCCCACCTAAAATTCTTTTCTGGTCATTATATTTGAATCAAAAGAGGATTTTACTAGTGTCTGATGATGAGCATGCATTTTCTTAGCTTGCTCTCGCTGTTCTTCTAATTTGATTATTTCTATTTGCCTTAAGTGTAATGAGGAAGTTGGTACTTCATCAATGTATTGAACTAGAGACAAAGAAGGAATTACTAAATGAGTCAGAAGAACAACTTCTCTCCCATAAACTAAATTAAAGGGAGAAGTGCCGATGGAAGCTTTTTTTGTTATTCGGTCTGCCCATAAAGGGTATTTAAGGATTTATGCCATTTTTAATTATTTTGGCTCTTACTATTCTTTTGAATAATCCTTGACTTTAGGTTTTTGTTGTAGACTCGGCTAATCCATTGCCCTGTGGATAATAATTGGCCGAATATTTAAGTTTGAATCCTCTTTTAAGTGCAAATTTAGTCATTGCATTTCTAGAAAAGTATGATGCATTATCGAACATTAAAGCAGAAGGTAATCCAAACCTGGTGATTATAGATTGATCTATGAACTCAATGATATTTTCAGCATTAGCCGTCTTGAGTGGAATTGCTTCTATCCACTTAGTAAAATAATCTGTTGCTCTAAGGATATATCTATGCTGCTTGGAAGAGTGAGGAACGATCTCACCTATTATGTCCAATCCCCATTGACTGAAAGGTTTGTCGATGTTAATTGGTTGTAGTGGTAAGGATGGCTTCTTCTGTCTTCCAGCAGTAGTTTGGCAGACTTGACATTTCCTCACATAACTATGCGAATCTTTAAATAACGTGGGCCAGTAATATCCTGCACGCAAGATTTTATGTGCAATAGCGTCTCCAACGTAGTGTCCGCCTGCTGGCCCGTCGTGGAGTTCCTGCAAGACTTTATCAGCTTCAGATTTCTCAAGACATCTAAGAAGAACAAAATTGTAATTCATTCTAAAAAGAATATCATTTATGAGCTGATATTGTTTGGCTTTTAACCTTAGAGCTCTTTTCTTAGTATGATCGAGGTATGAAGGAGCATATCCATTCTTAAGATAATAAATGATATCAGCGTATAATGACTGTTCATCGTTTAGGCTTACCTCGTACACTTGTACCTCTACAGATGGAATTTCAGAAATTTGCGATGCTCCAGCCAGCATTTTGCAAAATCCTTAACCTCTTACAATGTTTGCTGGTTTAATTTCTATGTCATATTCTTGTAAGGCGGTTACCAAATTGGCCCTCTTCTTACCCACATCTTTTTGTACTAGAAGATTTCTTACCGTTGAAAACGATACTATAATTTTAGTATGGGTTTTGAGTAGAAAAGGTCTGAAGTGTTTGATTGCTTTGAAAACAACATAAGCCTGTTTCTCCACATCCGAGTAATTTAATTCAGCACCCTGCAAATTTGAACTGAAAAAAGCAATTGGTGCTTCCGCCTTTTCTTGATTCGTTTGAGTGAGTATCACAGCATATGACGTATCTGAGGCAAATGTGTATAAAATAAAAGGCTCTGAAAATTCGGAGTTGCTAAAGATGGAGCATTAATAATAGCCTATTTGATCAGGTTGAATGCTTCATGTTCATCTTAGCCCCATTTAAAATTAGATTTTTTTTTTATCATGGTTTGTAAAGGAGATACGATTCGTGAAAAATCTGGAACAAATCTCTTTACAAAATTGATTTGACCAAGGAAAGATTGCATGGCTTTTTTGTTATGAGGTAGGGATATTT
>APFE030584118.1:0-12222 GCA_000404065.3 Pinus taeda
ATGAAAAGGTTTGATTGAATTAGTATTTTTTATAGAATAATGTAGTGAATGATTCATTTTAATTTGTTGGAAATTCAATATTCCAAGGTAAGTCATTACCATGTGAAACAAATATTTAGAGACAATGTCTATTTAGTAGTGGCTATATAAATAATAATAACAATAATCTAATTTGAAGGTCATGGTCAAGACTAGACACCAAATTGATGTATGAAGCCCGTGGGTGCAATATTCGATGGATGGAAAAGCCTTTTGTATGCTCATCTCAATTAAGTGTCAATACTTGATCTGTTTTTGGAATTGTAATATATATCTCAGAGTTACTTTTATGGGTAGCGTTTGTCAATAATAATAACGTATAATTCCCTTGTAAAGCATGCATAAAATTTTTAAGTTTGATGCCTTGATTTTATAAGTTAGAAAGGTTGTGGCTCTATAAAAAAGGAATGAAGCTATCAGTTAATGATTGATACTCCTGAAGCCAGTTCAAAGGAAATTGAAGTAGAGATTCAGGAGATTGCTGTCAAATTAGAGAGATTATCCCTAACGCCTACACCCTCTCCATCATTAGTGGTATCAGAGCCATCAACTGACATAGAATTGAATCTCAGGAGCAGGAGAAGGATGGCTTTCAGAGTTGGAAGAGGACGAGGACGTGGTGGAAGAGGACGACTTGTTGCAAATGTTGAAATAATGGAAAGCATAGAAGAGCTGTGAGCTAGATTGGATGGATTAACCTCAGACAGAAACATAGATGATGGAGATGTCAGTGAGCCCGAAGTTGAAGCTACAGAGGAGGAAGCTATATAGGTTACTCCTGAGATGAGGTTCTTTTAGTCAGTGTTGAAATCCACATCCAGGCCATGGAACCAATTAGTACCAGTATACCAAGGAGGACTGAATCCAGAAGAATTGATTGAGTGGATTAATAACATGGAGAAATTCTTCGATTATGAAGAAATGGAAGATGAGAAGAAAGTAAAGTTTGCTATCACCAAATTAATAGGCCATGCAACGCTCTGGTGGGATGGTGTGCAGGCGGAAAGGAGGAGACTTGGTAAGCAGCCAATCAAGAATTGGAGAAGAATGGTAGCAATGTTAAAACGTAAGCTTTTGCCCAATAATTATCAACAAACATTGTTTAGACAAATGCAAAATCTTAGACAGAGAGCTTTAACGGTGAAAGAATATAAAAAAGAGTTTTATAAGGTGAGCATAAGAGCTGGAGAAGCCCAAAATACAGATGAGAAGGTGGCTAGATATATGAATGGCCTCAGGATGGACATTCAGGATGAGATAAGTCTACTGTCTCCTAAAACAGTAGAGGAATCTTATCAGATAGCACTAAAAGCTGAGGAAAAACTCATGAGGAAGCAGTCTGCCAGAGGGAGAGGGACTTTCAGAGGAAAAGAAAGTCAAGGTGGTAGTGGAAGATATACAACACCTAAAGGAGGAGCTAGCAGTAGCTCAACCCAACATGCACCCACAGGAGGTGATACAAGAGGTAGAGGGAGTTTTTCTAGAGGAAGAGGAGACGGAGGTGGAGGCAGAGAAATAGGATGTTACGGATGCAATAAGCTGGGACATAGAGCTTTTGAATGCCCAGAGAATGCATAAACAAAGCGGAGGAATGCAATTGTTGCTCCAGCTGAGGGAGAGGCACCAGTGGCAGCAGTAACAAAAGAAGTAAATACAGAAGAAAGAGGAGAATCTCTGGTACTTAATAAAGTTCTGCTTAAGCCAGCAAAGGAGATGGCTGAACCGCCACAAAGGAAGGATTTATTTGTGACAATGTGCAAAGTCCAAGGGAAATGTTGCCAGATGATCATTGATAGTGGCAACACTGATAATTTGGTTTCTACAGAAGTGGTGGAGAAATTGAAGCTGAAGACAATGAAGCATGCAACACCTTATAAAGTGTCATGGTTGAAAAAGGGACATCAACTACTGGTAAGTGAATAGTGTGAAGTGGAATTTCAAGTGGGCAAGTGCAAAGATAAAATTGTTTGTGATGTGATGCCTATGGACGTGTGTCACATATTGCTTGGAAGACCTTGGAAATATGACAAAGGAGCCATACATGATGGGAAGATAAACACCTGCAAGTTTGGAAAGGATGGTGTTAACCATACATTGTTTCCTATGCAAGAAGAAGATGGACCAAGACAGAAGATTGATCCAAAAACTCTGTTATTTGGAAAAAAGGAATACTTGGAGCAGATAGTGGACATACAGTTAAGACGGGAAGAACTCAGAGAGCAGCTGAGTTGGAAGAGGAGGTTTCCATTGGTGAAGCAGAGGAGAAGATCATTGATGATCCCTTGAGTTACTGGGTAAATCCAGATTAGTTGGATAGTGTGAACTCTTGTGTTTGTATAACTAATAATTGTGATGTGATTACAGGTGTTGAGAAGGAAGCAAAATCTTGTGAATCTGTCACAAACATGGAAAACAATATTGTAGGAGATAAGTACTTTGAAGAAGAAAGCAACAATTCTTTTGCTGTTACAGCACAGGAAGTTCTTGTGAAGGAAGAAAAGGATCAGCTTGAGGAGCTAGTATATGAACCAACAGTTGAAACTGTTGAAACTTGTAGTTTTAAAACTAACAAGTTCTGTATGAATGCAACGATGACACATGATGATGATCAATTTGTTATAAATACTGATAATGACAAATTGTTTTTATTAAGTGATGGACAGATAACTAAGTTTATTGCAGGAGTTGAGAATCAGAATTATGTTCTGATAACAGATGGTGAGATGGTAACAACAGAAAGCTTGGCTTGTGAAAGTATTGAAGATGGCACAGAAATTTTCTCAAAGGAGATGATAGGTTTATGGCATGAGTTAAGTGTTCTAGAGAAGAGACTAGAAGTACAGAGGATAAATATTTAGAATATAAAGACAGAGATGAATGAAAATAAAGAGGTTCATTTTTATGAACCACAATACAGAGGCATTCTCGAAGAAGATGACGGTGAGGATAGACTGAGTGATAAGCTCAAGAAGGATTGGGATCAGTATACTGAAATGCTGACAAAGGAGTACAAGGCACTGATGCCTTATGATTTTTGTTCTAACAAGTGTTTTTTGAATGCAGGTATTGGTGCAGAACATTTGACTTAGTTGAGGAGAGAAGAAGTTTTCTGTTCCAGAGGACAAGAGGGTATGAATGATCGGCTGGCAGTCAGAACAGAAACAAGCATAGAAGCAAGAAGTCAGCAAGTGATAGTAAAAACTGAGCAAGCCGTCTTAACTCAGCAGGCAGCAAGAAATCAATAGCTTGAAGATTTATTGGACAAGGAAATTGAATCAATCAGAAGAATCATGTTGAAAGTGTCTCGCGGGAAGACATCAGCAAGGAAGAGAAGCAGTAGAAGCAGTAGCAAGATGAAAACAGGGATAGATTATGAAAGTGAAGCTAGCGGAGCAAGATAGCATAAAATATGGAGACCTGGAGAAAAGCAGCAAGCAACAGTAGATGATGACTTGCAGAACAAAGTGTGGGATCCAGGCGGACCAAGATTTAAAAAGCATGATCAGGAGATCATGATCATTTTCTATCTTGGGAGTCTGATGCAGGAGCATGCGACTCAGAGGGAAAAAGCCTGCAGTTTCTATGTTTTTCTAGTTAAAAATAGGATAAAAATAAAACATGCTATCTTTTTTCTAAAAAGTAGGATAAGGGTGGAGAATAAAACTTGCTATCTTTTCATAAGATAGACAAATTGTAAAAGCCTTAAATTACTATGTAAAGGGTTGCTTTTGTACTAGATAAGGTTATCCATTATGAATAAAAGATAGATTGGCTGCCAAGCTGAGGGAGGAGGCGATGCCAGTGTTGATTTTATGAACTCTCTCTCATGTAATGAAACTGAATGGTAATGTTAATGGATATTTTTTGAAATCGCTGTAAAAGTTGGAAAAATTCCGCAGATGTCACATGGGCGTAACTGTTTGTATATGATATATAAAACCTTGGCAAGCGTGGGCACAATTTGATTGCATGTAATATATATAATTACTGTGTATCAACACAGCTTGGCATTAGTGGCAAGTTTATGCATGGCCGTATTTCCTAGAGGAGATTGAATCCACCGACTGTAGCATAAAAAATACAGTATTGAAAGCCCTTTCTAAGTGTTCAGAATTGATTACTTTGAAACTGGGATTCTACCCAAATATATATCCAACGAAGGAATTGCCCATATAGGGGCCCGGTGCTCATCTCTCCAAGAACTTGATTTGTACAAATCTGTAGGAGTTGGGGATGTCGGATTAGAAGCAGTTGCCAATGGTTGCCCAAGGTTAAAGAGTATCAATATTTCTTATCGCATACATGTCACTGATAATGGTCTGACATCTCTCGCTCAAATGCAAAAACTTCACCACCTTGAAATCGAGGTTGTTCTGGGATTTCCTCTGCTGGTCTTTCTGCAATCGCTTTAGGATGTAGCGTATCATTGAATTGGATATCAAAAGGCGCTATGGTGTTGATGATGTTGGAATATTGGCTGTAGTCAGGTCATGTCAAAATCTGCGACAGGTGAATGTCTCATATTGCTCAATCTCAGATGTTGGGTTGTTAACATTGGCGAGTCTTAGATGCTTACAGAACATAAAGCTAGTTTATTTGAGGAATGTAACGATCAATGGTTTCATGTTCGCTCTGCTGGCTTGCAAGAGTTCGAAGAAACTCAAGCTTATTCAATCCTTAAAGTACAAATTACCACGAGTTGTGATTGAGATGTTGGAAGTCCATGGGTGCAATATTCGATGGATGGACAAGCCTTTTGTACGCTCATCTCAATTAAGTGTCAGTACTTGATCTGTTTTTGGAATTGTAATATATATCTCAGAGTTACTTTTCCGGGTATTGTTTGTCAATAATAATAATGTATAATTCCCTTGTAAAGCATGCATAAAATTTTTAAGTTTGCTGCCTTGATTTTATAAGTTAGAAAGGTTGTGGCTCTATAAAAAAGGAGCGAAGCTATCAGTTAATGGCTGATACTCCTGAAGCCAGTTCAAAGGAAATTGAAGCAGAGATTCAGGAGATTGCTGTCAAATTAGAGAGATTATCCCTAACGCCTGCATCCTCGCCATCAATTTCCCCCAGTCTGGATTACATCGGTAGGCCCTCCATCAATAGTCGGGAGGCCACTTCATTGATCTCAACAAAAGATAATGAATACATGGTAGATCTTCATCAACACAAGGAGGGATCTCTCATCTTGTGGGAAATATCTCTCCTATAAAGAGACGTTCTCCTACAAATAACTCTCACTGACTAAGAAGTTCTCTTTTGATAAGAAAAATAAATTACTTCTTGCAAAAGTGGCATAAAATAGAGACTCTCACATAACTAAAAATAATTCCTCTTGAATCCACTGGTCAAATTCAAATCATACTCATAATCATCATAATATTCTCACAAATATGATATCAAATTTTGTATACATGACTACTTTATGATGACGTGTCAATGTGCCCCTCTTTCAGCACTATACCACCTTGGTTTTCATGCAAAGGCTAAAGTGATGAATTTCTTCAAGTATCTAGATCTTTCTTCCATGCTGCAACATACAAAGATCATCAGAACCTAAAAATTTAGATTGATCCTTTCACTGAAGGAAAAACAAGTTAAAGGCCATAATGCATCATTACGCCTCCCAATTTGATGATGGCCTGAAAATTAGATACTCAAATTCCAAAAAATACTATGTCATCGCGATCCTTGTGAAAAATCACTTCAAATGAGTACAAACTTGACTCCATTCCCACCTCCATACCTTCGCTGCAAAAAAAAAGGCCATAATATATCATTATACTTCCAAAAATGACGATGGCATGAAAATCTACTACTGAAATGACAAAACAAATTATGTCATCACGATCCTTATGAAAAACCAATTCATATGATTATAGAATTGTCCCCATTTTGACACTATTAAATCCAAGCCTCCAAGGAATCTTTCAAATTCCAAAAATACTCCTCCTACGTTAAGGTTCCACACTTAAGGTTCTAAAGGGTCAGGGTTATGCCCCTAGTTCAAGGTTTTGTTGTCAAGTTCCACATATTCATAGTTCCATTGATTTGTGTTTCTATGCATAGTTCAATACAACACACATCTCCGCCATGAGACCACCACTACCTGTTGGAATGAAAATTCCTTTTTATTATATCCACTCGCGGGCAGGCATATCAATGCCCAGCCTGTAAGCTTATTAGTTGGTTGGTTGGAGATCATTTTCGTTTTCATGTCAAGGGTAATGTGCACGTATTATAACCATGCATATATGTGTTTTGGATATTGTTCAAAATGCAAAATATTTGATAAATACTAATTTTTTTTATGTTGCATAATTATTTAAAGGACATGAGAAACCCCTATATGAAAGTTAAATTATTTAATTTAAATAAATTATATTTTTTTTTATACAGGCTAGGAAGAGACTAAGATGGTGTCAACTCTAAAGTTGAATGGAAGAATAATTTTCCAACTAGTGGGATTCTATTAGCAGAATTGTATGACATTGGAATCGATAGAGCTTATATGGACCTACCAACTTATGTGGAAACATTTCTTTGTTATTTCGATTTGTCTTTCAGTTTTATTATATAGTCAATTTAGTATGAGGGAAAAAACTCAATTGAATATGGTGTATGTACCATTCTACAAACTACATTTGTTACAGTGTCATATTTCTTGTTGGACAAAATGTCAATTTTTTTTTTCATTCGACATGTGAAGAATAAGTATATCTTTCATTTCTATTATATTGGTTTTATTTAACATTGTGTATATAGTATTTTACAAATTATGTTGGATAAAATTCCATTATAAATTAATATGGCACAATTCTGTTATCGTTCTTAATTGGACACATGAAGAATAATTTAGTACTTAATTTTTATTATATTATTAATTTAATATGCAACAAATAGTTAATTTAATATAACTGATGTACCATTTTATAAGTTATATTACCTATAAAGGATATTTTTTACATTCGACAAATTGTTCTTAGACAATATAATTTCATATTTCTTTATATATATATATATGTGTGTGTGTGTGTGTGTGTGTGTGTGTGGTAGATGAGTGTTTACATGAAATTGATTATGATACTTATGTGTTTTCATTGTGTATGTTGAAAGATTCTCTTTTGATAAGAAAAATAAATTACTTCTCGCAAAAGTGGCATAAAATAGAGACTCTCACATAACTAAAAATAATTCCTCTTGAATCCACTGGTCAAATTCAAATCATACTCATAATCATCATAATATTCTCACAAATATGATATCAAATTTTGTATACATGACTACTTTATGATGACGTGTCAATGTACCCCTCTTTCAGCACTATACCACCTTGGTTTTCATGCAAAGGCTAAAGTGATGAATTTCTTTCAAGTATCTAGATCTTTCTTCCATGCTGCAACATACAAAGATCATCAGAACCTAAAAATTTAGATTGATCCTTTCACTGAAGGAAAAACAAGTTAAAGGCCATAATGCATCATTACGCCTCCCAATTTGATGATGGCCTGAAAATTAGATACTCAAATTCCAAAAAATATTATGTCATCGCGATCCTTGTGAAAAATCACTTCAAATGAGTACAAACTTGACTCCATTCCCACCTCCATACCTTCGCTGCAAAAAAAAAGGCCATAATATATCATTATACTTCCAAAAATGACGATGGCATGAAAATCTACTGCTGAAATGACAAAACAAATTATGTGGTCATGATCCTTATGAAAAACCAATTCATATGATTATAGAATTGTCCCCATTTTGACACTATTAAATCCAAGCCTCCAAGGAATCTTTCAAATTCCAAAAATACTCCTCCTACGTTAAGGTTCCACACTTAAGGTTCTAAAGGGTCAGGGTTATGCCCCTAGTTCAAGGTTTTGTTGTCAAGTTCCACATATTCATGGTTCCATTGATTTGTGTTTCTATGCATAGTTCAATACAACACACATCTCTGCCATGAGACCACCACTACCTGTTGGAATGAAAATTCCTTTTTATTATATCCACTCGCAGGCAGGCATATCAATGCCCAGCCTGTAAGCTTATTGGTTGGTTGGTCGGAGATCATTTTCGTTTTCATGTCAAGGGTAATGTGCACGTATTATAACCATGCATATATGTGTTTTGGATATTGTTCAAAATGCAAAATATTTGATAAATACTAATTTTTTTTATGTTGCATAATTATTTAAAGGACATGAGAAACCCCTATATGAAAGTTAAATTATTTAATTTAAATAAATCATATTTTTTTTTATACAGGCTAGGAAGAGACTAAGATGGTGTCAACTCTAAAGTTGAATGGAAGAATAATTTTCCAACTAGTGGGATTCTATTAGCAGAATTGTATGACATTGGAATCGATAGAGCTTATATGGACCTACCAACTTATGTGGAAACATTTCTTTGTTATTTCGATTTGTCTTTCAGTTTTATTATATAGTCAATTTAGTATGAGGGAAAAAACTCAATTGAATATGGTGTATGTACCATTCTACAAACTACATTTGTTACAGTGTCATATTTCTTGTTGGACAAAATGTCATTTTTTTTTTTTATTCGACATGTGAAGAATAAGTATATCTTTCATTTCTATTATATTGGTTTTATTTAACATTGTGTATATAGTATTTTACAAATTATGTTGGATAAAATTCCATTATAAATTAATATGGCACAATTCTGTTATCGTTCTTAATTGGACACATGAAGAATAATTTAGTACTTAATTTTTATTATATTATTAATTTAATATGCAACAAATAGTTAATTTAATATAACTGATGTACCATTTTATAAATTATATTACCTATAAAGGATATTTTTTACATTCGACAAATTGTTCTTAGACATTATAATTTCATATTTCTTTATATATATATATATATGTGTGTGTGTGTGTGTGTGTGTGTGTGTGGTAGATGAGTGTTTACATGAAATTGATTATGATACTTATGTGTTTTCATTGTGTATGTTGAAAGATTGCAAACACACTGTATCAAGTGCTTAATAGTAAATGTAGTGAATAATGTTTTTCTCTTAAAGTGATGTATACCAATTCAATTGGAAAGCCATGTAGTGCTAGGGATGAGGATTAAAATAAGGCATTGATTGGTAAGATTTCTCCTCAAGTGTAAAGATACTAAAAGGGGTGGGGTCACCACCTATTTTTCTGAAAGGAAGCTTTGGTCAATCTATTCATGAAAAGGTTTGATTGAATTAGTATTTTTTATAGAATAATGTAGTGAATGATTCATTTTAATTTGTTGGAAATTCAATATTCAAAGGTAAGTCATTACCATGTGAAACAAATATTTAGAGACAATGTCTATTTAGTAGTGGCCATATAAATAATAATAACAATAATCTAATTTGAAGGTCATGGTCAAGACTAGACACCAAATTGATGTATGATATCACCTTGTTTGTGTGACAAAGGACCTACCTTTGCATCACAAATTGATTCCCAAAATCTCTGAAGGTGTACAAACTCCCCCTCTAGATTTAAACATGTGGTCTCATATGAGGAAGCACATGTTCTTAGCAATTAAATCCGTTCAATCTATAAACCTCCCATTTTGATAAAAATCTTACAACAAATACAAGGTTTCAAGCCAAATATGTAACTCTCATAAGATGGTTTTAGAATTACCCAAAGGGCCAAAAAATTATTTTTTTGCATGAGAATGGGAAAAATAATCTTTTGTAAGTGTCATCTTGTATGCCATTTTCATTTGAGATCATTTTCATTTTCATGTTAAGGGTAATTTGAATGTGTTATCAGCATGCATATATGTATTTTGGATATTGTTGTTCAAAATGAAAAATATTTGATAAATACTACTTTATGTTGCATAATTATTGGAAGAAACTCAGAAAAACCTATATGAATGTTAAATTATATTATCTAAATAAATTATATTTTTCTTTATGTGCTAAGCAGAGCCTAAGATGGAGTCAACTCTAAACTTGAATGGAAGAACAATTTTCCCACTAATGGGATTCTATTAGTAGAATTCTATGACACTCGAAACATTGCTTTGTTATTTCAATTTATCTTTCATTTTTATTATATAGCAAATTTAATAAGAGGGAAAAACTCCATTGAATATGGTTTATGTACCATTCTAAAAATTATATTTCTTAGAGTGTGATATTTCATGTTCGACAAAAAGTCTTATTTTTTTTTGTCTTTTTTTCATTAGACATTTTAGGAATATATATGTCTTTCATTTTTATTTATTTCCTTTATTAAACATTGTGTATGTACTACTTTACAGATTTGGCTGGATCAAATGCAATTATACACTAAAATGACATAGTTTTGTTATTTTTTTTATTGGACATAGGAAGAATAATTAGGTCTTTCATTTTTATTATATTATTAATTTAATAGGCAACAAATAGCTAATTTAATGTAGTGGATTTACATTTTATAAATCATATTATTTATAAAGGACATGTTTTACATTGGACAAAATGTTCTTATACATTAAAATTTCATCATTCTTGTTATATATATGTATATATATTTTATTAGATATGAAGAATAATTACTAATAGTGTATACATTAAATTGATTGTGATAATTGTATGTTTGAATTGTGTATGTTGAAACAATCTAAACACATTGTATCAAGTGATTAAAAGTAAATGTAGTGAATAATGTTTTTCTCTTAAAATGACTTATACCAATTCAATTGGAAGACCATATAGTGCTAGGGATGAGGACTAAAATGAGGCATTGATTGGTAACATTTCTCTTCAAGTGTAAAGCTACTAGCATTGGTGGGATCACCACCTTCTTTCCTTAAAATAAGCTTTCGTCAATTTATTCATGAAAAGGTTTTATTGAATTAATATTTTCTTAATGTAGTGAATGATTCATTTTCATTTGTTTGAAATTTTATACTTTATAATGGCTAAGATCTATACTATTTAAAAAATTATTTTGATAACAATTAAAAGAGCTCCTCTTTGCTTCGTGATTATAATCTCTACTAATAGGGTCATTTATTCATGAAAAGGTTTTATTGAATTAATATTTTCTTAATGTAGTGAATGATTCATTTTCATTTGTTTGAAATTTTATACTTTATAATGGCTAAGATCTATACTATTTTAAAAATTATTTTGATAACAATTAAAAGAGCTCCTCTTTGCTTCGTGATTATAATCTCTACTAATAGGGTCAACCACACGAAGGTGGAATCTTATATGCCCACGAAAACATTACATTGTTTATATGGGGTTTTTTTATATATCAACATGTGGAGATGATTTAATTCTATTAATTTAATATGTTAAATAATTATTGTTGTAGCACTAATATTTATTAAAAATAATTTCTACTTATGATTTTTTGTAAATGTTCCAATTAAATTTTTAATGCTACAATGGAAAATGCCAAAAAAAAATGTTGAAATTATAAAATAAAAAATTACCAAATACATTTTTAAAAACAAGCAGAAAAATTACAAATCTTGAATTATAAGTAAAATTCAATATAATAAATAAACATTAAAATAGAATACAATAAACTATGAGACTTAATCTAATCATTTATTGACAAAACACACGCATATATTGACAAGATAGTTAGTAGACCTACTTGAGCAATTTCAAATGCAGTGGAATATAAAATGTAAACACATACATTAACCAGCAGACATTGACAAAACAATTGTCACTTTTATATGCAATTTCAAATGCAATGGAATATAAAATGTAAGCACATACATTAACAAAACATTCTCATTTTTATATGCAATTTCAAACAACACACAAAATTAAAACTTAGATGAAGATATATACAATTTTAAATTTTTAAATATTAAACACAAAATACAAATTCAAATAAATAAGAAAAAACACATATTTTACAATTCCAAATAAGGAAACACACATCATACAATGTCAAGTCAATACAAAAACAAACACTCAAATATTAAATAAAAAAACACACAATATACAAAGTAAAACATACATTTTATATACAAACTCAAATTTAGGTTGAGAAATTAATTACAATCATAGTTCAATACAACAAACCCACAATTGAAATTTCAAAACACATACAATACACATTTTCGTAAATTAACGTCCCCACACACACACATGTGTGTGTGTGTGTGTGTGTGTATATATATATATATATATATATATATATAT
>APFE030584121.1:0-40310 GCA_000404065.3 Pinus taeda
TGTTGTACTTGATGGCAACCCACTCATCTCAGATGATAAATTATAGTGCAGCAAAGTTCACGGAATTTTATGCAGAGAAAGGTTTATTTCATGTGGGGAAAAGTTCACAGAATTTTATGCAGAGAAAGGTTTATTTCATGTGGAGAAAAGTTCAGGGAATCTTATGCAAAGAAAGGTTTATTTCAAGTGGAGAAAAGTTCACAGAATTTTGTGCAGAGAAAAGTTTATTTCATGTAGAGAAACGTTCACGGAATTTTATACAGAGAAAAGTTTATTTCATGTGGAGAAAAGTTTATTTCATGTGGAGAAAAGTTCACGCACTTTCATGGTTGGTTCATCGTATTAGTTTGACAGTTTTTGATACTATGGTTTTGGTCCGTGGTATTGCATCCAAAAGTGTTGATCTCACGCACTTTCATGGTTGGTTCATGGTATTAGTGCGACAGTTTTTGATCCTATGGTTTTGGTCCATGGTATTGCATCCAAAAGTGTTGATCCCAAGTATTGGGTTCATGGTAATTGTGTTATTATGGTTTTGGATTGTGGTATTGTGAAAGGCCTAAGACTATAAAAGAGGAAGGAGATCATTTGGCAAAGCATCATCTGAATTGTTATTGAATATCTGATAAAGTGCTAGATCTGGAATACTGTGATTGGGTTATGGTGCAGATCTGGATCTGAATAAAGAAGGAACTTGAGCGCAAGGAGAAGGATAAGTTCTATTGATGGGTCATAATCTTTAAGCTTGAGTGATAGTATCTTTTGTTTTGGGTTCAGATTTGGTGTGTGTTTACTGTTACTGTGATTTGGATACAACTGCTAGAGAAGTGTTTACTTGATTCAATGCTAATTGGTGAAAAGGAGATTGTTTGATGTAGAAATTCTTGATGATTGATTGATGTTCATGGATCCAGTCTGAAAATTTATGAAACATGGTCCCTGGAAGAAAGAGAAGGTTGTAGCCTTCTGTAGGGCAGCACCTATGTACTAGTATCTTGGCTAGTGCAAGAGCTAAGGGGGTTGTAGCTCCCTTCCAGGAGAAGCTAGAAAATGAGAGAGGGTTGTAGCTCTCTGCAGGTTGCAGCCTGCGTACTTGTAAAGGACTGCACCAGTACAATTGTAAAAAGAAGTTTCTAATTAAAGAGAAGATAGAGACGAATTGCAGTAGGTGGTTTTCGCCCACATTGGGTTTCCACCTTATATCCTGTGTTGTTGTGTGTGATTTTCTTCTGCTCTGTTTTACTGTTTCTGGTTATTGGTTATTTGATACACAGATTAACAATCATCATCTGAAAGATAAAGTAAATGATAAATTTGCATGGTATACGTGGGTTTCCTTCTACATAGTTGCGGGTTAAATTTACTGAAGTAGCGTATATCATTTGGATTTGAAAAAGGAATATTTGACTTAATAATGTTGATTCACCCCCCCCTCAGTATTATTTCCAACACTCTCCCGGTGAGACCCGTGCCTTCCAAAATGCCAAGTTCACCTACAGGAAAGTTGCATTCATACCTCTTAACTTATATTGGGAAGGGTTTCTTCATTTGTATTTTCTTTGACTAATCTTCCTTATTTTTATAGGTTTTCTTGTGTCCCTTTCCAATGATGGCATATTCTCCTCTGGTTGGAATTATTACTAGTCGTGCCAGACGTTCCTCTGGTAAAGTTCTTTGTGAAAACCCCTGAGTTAAGATTTATTTGACGTTTTGAATTATGGAGTTCTTCTGATACCCTAGCCTTCTAGGATTCTGAAGGCATGTTGGAGATAAACCTACTCCATCTCCTCGGGTCAAAAACTCTATTTTTTGTTATAATTGTGATTTTCCCCTAGATTTCTGATAAGGTTTGACTATTTATAATGTTATTGCATAGGTACACACACTTTTACTACTTCAGAGCAATGACTAAGACACTATATTCATGCTGATAGGCATTTATTTGGTTTTTTTTCCAATTTCTTACTTTTCCCACTTCTAAATGGTGCAAGGGTTTCTACCCTTTTGTTTATGGGTTTGCTTAAACAAGGTAGTAAGACTCATTTCTTGACTTTCACTCTAGAGAATGCTTGAATTATCCTCTAAATTGTAAGAGAGAGGGCCCCCTCTGCAATTTTCTTCAACTATCTGAACCACTTTTGTTTAAAGTGTATATATATAGTCAAACCTCCATAAGAGGCCAAAATTTTACTTCTTGTTGGTTGTATACAATAATATTTATACATATCTAGGTAATATGAATGTATGTATTGTTTGACGTTTTTTCCCAGTCACATCGTTATGGGTTATGGATATGATGATGTGCATTATATTTTTGTCTTTGACGCTATTTATCATTCTTTACCAAGATTCTTTGAGGTAGAAGAGTGATGGTTAACTATGAGGATAAAGTCTCTATAAAACTACTCTTTGACCGTCACAGTTATACATAGAAATTTATGGGCACAGATTGTTTGACGGCCATTTCGGGTTTGACCCATAGTCGAATTAACCCCAAATTTCAGTATCCAATTTTTTTTATAGATACAGTTGTAGTATGCTACTATCCATGTGTGATTTCCACTAAAAGAATAACTACTGAGTTTACATAATTCATTAATTGATTAACTGGATGTTTCAAACTGAAGCCTGCTCTTTTCCGTTTAAAGAAACATTAGACAGGCTCTGTACCTGGTAATTTCTGTATTAGAGGTATTCTTTTCATTTTTCGTTCATGTTTGTACAAATGGAAAACATGTCATCGCTATTTTTTTTTTACAGTATGATTATAAGAATACCTAAAGTGTTTTACACCATGTCGTTTCGTTTAGTTATTAAGCAATATATATGTACATATTTCTTCAGTGAATTTTGGTTCATAACTCAAACAACTACTTAATTGTTTAATTTTCAAGAAAGTAGGCAGAGTTGTTCCTCTCTTTATTTATTGTTTGTCTGCCTTTACTATACTCTGTGGTTGTGACTGGACTTATATTATCCAAGACCGGTTCACAGCCCAAGGGAGGGTCTTTCCAAATAAACATGTTGGGTATGGAGCACCTCTGAATGAGTTTTTTAACTTGCAAACCAGAGGCTCAACTGGTTCCCTTTTGTATGTTAACAACCCTCGATATTTTCTTAATTTTTCTAATCCACATCGGAAACATAATTCTAACCAGGATTTTCTGAATTCAAGTGTTAATATATAAAGATTACTTATCTCGTACATTTCTAAGAAGTTCAACTTTTTTCTTTATCAAGTACAATCCTATCTATTTTTTGAAAGAGAAAAAATAAATGCACGACTTTCCTCTTTTTCATCTAGAAAATATCACACCCAAATTTCTTATTTTGTTTATACAAAAAAGAGAGGAATAAACCAATTATCATAAAACTAATAGGTATACTTATCTTCTCAACAAACGAGACAATTAACAGTAGGAAAGTCTCTCCACACAACTACGAAGATGGAAATTACGTCCAACCTCTCCCCTGAACCTTTTCCACACCTAACAGTTTGGAATTTAAAACCCTAAACCTTGCGGTAACCTATACTTGGACCTCAAGACGAATCAAGTCCAATCTAGTACTGTAACTCATGAATCAGTCTGAGGATTCCATTGACTTATTGTTCAGTTCAAGAATACCTCTCTCAAATAACATTTTTCTTTTCAAATTTTAATCTCAATTTCCACACACCCTCTGGTCTCTAACTATCCTTGGATTTTCTTCCATCGAGTTCCAGGGCTTTTTGGTCCCCTTTAGGAAAGGGAACATTGATAACTAATTCAAACTATGGAAAGATTCAAGATTTAATTTTTCTTATTATTAACCATTCTTGGTTCACAATCATACCTACTACACAACATACCATTACATTATTGAATTTTATCCATTCATCCTAATCTAAAGTTTCCTTATCATGCCTTAACAACAATTATAAATAACTTAGTCACTCAAAATAAAAATAATTAACTTTGAGTAACTATTCAGAGCATCAAGATGTTACACATTTAGCCATATTCATTTTAATTACAAACATTAAATAAAATGATTACTTTTATTATATACATTTATTTGAAAGGTTATCATGAATTTATTATATATTTAATTATAAAATAATAACTCAATTATAAAAAATTGAGAGTTTTATATTCTTCTAATCTAGATTCATGAAAAATGCCAACATTAATATTCAAATCGTTTAGATTTAAACTAGCTTCATGAAAAGGCTAACATTAATATTCAAATTGTTTCAATTTTTCCATAGTGATTTATTATATTTATATAATCCTCTTTTCATTATAATATTGTTTTTATAATTTTTGCAAAGTGTTACTATTATTTACTTCCAAATTTCACATAACATATATTTATATAATCCTCTTTTCATTATAATATTGTTTTTATAATTTTTGCAAAGTGTTACTATTATTTACTTCCAAATTTCACATAACATATAAACTTTGTTGCATAGTACTATGCATACGGGTTCGTGTATTCGTCACAGAAGACATAAAAATTGAACATGAAGCTTCATTTCCTTCTTCGGAGGAAGCCCTTGCTTCAAATTGGTATCAGAGCCAGTAACATCTGGTTCATACAGGTATTTATATTTTAAATTATCTCAAAAGATAACATGGAACCAAGAAGAAGATATGTTTCATTCAGAGAACTTTATAAAGAAGAAACACAAGAAAATATTTTTGATACGGAAAATGTGTTTCATAGTGCATCATCTTCAATGATTAAGTTTGCAGAAATAGAGTTAATAGAAAGTTAGCCATCAACCTGATGGGCTCTCCCTTCCATAAGCCCACTACAAATTTATGGTGACTTTTCTTTGTTTCATTTGAAATCTATAACTAGAGTCAGTATCAAAGAATGTGTCTCTCAATTCCAAGAAAATGTCGAATCCATTCAAACCATTTCCGTTTTAGATCCTGAAATGCTCCAAGAAGAAGCTCGAAGACATGGTACTTCTTATCTACATCTTAACGGTATCCGGGTGGGCATAAATTCTTTAACCCACAGAGGGCTTAATACATATGTGTTGGCTACTATCAGAGATCTCACACATAATAGATATACTGATTCATTAATTCGTGTTATCATGGCTCCTTTATAAAATGGTCCTATATGGTTTGATTGCCACCCAAATTTCTCAATATATATGTATGATGAACACATTAAGGACATCCTCCAATTGCAAATCAAAACTAGTGGTATTGATATGAAAAGAAAAAGGATTAACATTGTAGGTCATACTAGAGGGTGTTTTAGGCACACCAACACATTATATCTAGCCATTCTGCATACACTCAGTCAAGAGTCAAAATTCAACACCCTGGTAATCACTCATGCTCACAATCAAAAAATTGTGCATTCGGCCATCAAATGGGAAGTTTTCAACTTTCCTAAAAACTGGGTAGTAGATCTGCCTAAGTCGCCCAAAGTTCAAGGTAACATGGCTGCTCATATACAAGAAGGACCAACTAAAGCTACTTTATCCTTCCCTAGAAGATCTACTTTGGATTGCAAAAGAATACAAAAATTTTGTCAAGCCATAAAATACAATATGAACTTGGATCATATTTCATGTCAGTCATCTAATTCAACTTCTATAAATACTCCATCTGTAAGTTGCTCACATGTTGATTTATTTAGAATCACTCAATTATTACATTTTTCCAGTCTCGAAGTAAAATGTCTTGTCTACTAAACAATAGTTTTCTTACAATCTCTCGTAGATCTTTGTTGAGCCTTGAAATAGGTATGTATTTACTCTTGATTATTATCTTTTTCCTCCTTTCTTATCCATTTTGTGCCATGATATAATAAAAAAAATGATAGGATTTTGATAAGGAATGAATAAAACTGCTCTTGATACGATTTGACTGACCAATCTAACTCTCATTACTTTTTATGTAGAAAAATAGCAGAAGGAATAACAACTGTTCCAAAGTCGAAATATAAAAATCTAATTGAGGAAAGTGAGATGTGTCGGGTGTGGTTCAACCAAGGAACGAGTCAAGAAGATTAGCGTGAGATAGAAGAATCGTCTGAAGATATCATTTAGTTGTGAATCCCTCAGGATCTCCTGATCCTGAGGAATCACATTTATCTTTTCCTTTTGACTATAAAAGGGAAGACTAAAGTGGGGTCTCTCATCTTTTACTTGGATTGTAATTTTAATTTATAGAAGGATGATTCCGATGAACAAGATCGTGTTGTAATGATAAGTGGCTTTGATGATTAATATATAACTTACATTGTTGTTCGTTCAGATATTCTGAAATCATTAAGAAATGTTCACTGGTGGCTAGCGCCCGGTCTCTAGTGGAACTTATTGTTGTTCCTTGTTTTATGCATTTTTCATTTCCTACAAGTTATTATGCTTTATAGCTTTTCAATTGATGTATTTTCGTTGAATGGAATTCATTTCATTAATGCACAGTCATAGTTGGTTTTATTTAATTCATGTCATGGATTGAATTAGTTATCGATTAAATAATCATTTCTGGTTAATTGTAGAATAAAGTGTGATTTACTAAATGCTTTCCTTCTATCTAATAGTTTAAATCTAGCTGAAAGAGCTTAGTTAATACTATGATGCTCTCGATTAATTGCATTTGAATTTGGTTGATTAAGATTGAATTATGGTATTGTTTGAGATAGAGTCATGATGCTTAGATGAATTATTTCCTTTAAAGTTACAAGCTTGAGATTTATGATTACATCCGTTTACTCTTGTATTGAATTTAATAACTTAGTTTAAAGCATTGCTCTCTGGATTTATAGCTTGCACGTATTGTGTACACTCTTGGAATAAAAAGACTTACTTAGGTTGATAATTAATGTGAGGCAATTAGGAGTTTCAAAAGACACCTTTTAGCACCCAAGATTTTGACGATGTTGCCTAGGAGAGTGTTTCCATTTTATAAAGAGTGATGTTTTTCTGCTAAGAGAGAATTGGGTATTAAAAATGGGAGGTAAGAACCTACGTAACGAGCGAGTAAAATTCTCACTCCTCCACCCACTTTCCAGCAGAATTGCGTAGGAATTTAAGATAGAAATAAATGTTTGTATTTTTCTATGAATGAGTAAGAAGAAAATACCAGAAAAAGACATAATCCCCCCCTCGAAACTTGAAAAATCGAAGGGACCGGTGACCGTTGGACAATTAACCTTTATTAACGAAATCATAAGAAACGTTGAGTCTCATTCATTAGTAGGACCCCAAACTATTGCTACCAGACACCCTACTGTGTCCCTTCAGGCCATAGGATCACCATCTATAGCTAACTCTGAGATTCACAGTAAGACTGAAGGGTCTGAATAGAGTTTTCAAGATATTGAAAATTCACAACCACAACCTTCACAAGAAGGGAATTCTTGCAACCTCCATGAAGGAGAAGGAGAAACAGGTAATCCTAAAATTAAATCATCATAACCTAGATCTCTTAAAGTAGTGATTGAACAAAGGAAACCTAGTGTTCTAGATCGAGGTAGCACTATTAAATTCATTCCAGCCTCTTCTAGACATCCTAGGAACAACTCTCTAGCTAGATAGATCCCTAGAGAATATTCACATATTTTTGACCAAATGGCCAATAATCAGCAACAACCCCAGACATCTACATTACAATATCCTATTGTAGACACAATTGTTAATGCCCCCATGAAAGCTATTCCATTACAGAATATTCCTACCTTTCATAGGCTAGCTTCAGAAGACCCTGATGCATTCCTTTTCGAATTCAATGTCCTATGTAGGGATTATGATTACGCCACTGACCCCCAGAAGCTAAAACTATTCCCCTCTACTCTAAAGGGAGTAGCCCTGCATTGGTTTATTGGACTGGTGGAGGTACCATCAATGATTGGGAATAGATGAAAACATCCTTCCTTAAAAAATACCAAGATTATTGCTGAACTAGAGAACTAAAATATGAAATCTTTCAAATGGTAGCTAAGCCTAACAAGACTCTAGAAGAATATGCAGAGCATTTCCAATATAATCTACAAAGATCTCCTTATGCAAATCTACCTGATAATGTTCTAAAAACCACAATGATTAAAGGTATGAAAGACCGATGTGTAGAAACATTGAATATAATGGGTAAGGGTGATATTTATCAAGAATATTATGACAATATTATAGACTTGTGCATCAGGTGCTCCAGGGGTAGTACAAGGTTGAAACCAGCCAGATGTGATGTGATCACCAAAGACAGCAAAGCCTCAGGAGGAAGCATTACAAGAGTCAAAATCGACAATCTATTGGAAGATTTCAAGATTGATATCTTGGGGACCCTAATGACACAATTGGATATGATGCAAGCTAAATGAAAGTAGGCTGAAGTAGAATAGAACCTGGTTATTTTCTATCCCCGTTGCAAAAAGAAAACATAATCATAAAGAATTCCCACTAGATATGATACAAGCATGTGCCATATGTACCAAGGAGCATGCCAAGGAAAGTTGCCCATCGCTCCTAGGATTAAAAGTAGTCTTCAAGGGAGAAGAAGAAGAAGTGCATCTAGTATACTTGCTGAACCAATGTCATCAATGGAAAGCACGTCAGACAGGTATGCCTATTGATCCATCTTCATTCTTTCCTCCCTCGCCATATAATTCTCAACAATATTGAATGGCATCATCGTAGAACCAACCACCTTTTTCTACTTGTCCACCTCAAACAGTTTCTATGCCACCATGGGCCAACCAGTCAAATCCAAACAATAGTTGGTCAAATCCCTCCTACCCTCCACCATTTTGGCAGAGCAATCCCTATCCATCTCAGTGGTCCCATTCCACCTCACAAAATCAGAACTAACAATCAAATGAGAAAAGATCCATGAACCAGCCTTTAGGGACAATTCCTCTATCTCAACCTACTTTACCGGCACCTTATACGTTGTAGCAAAATCCTCAATCTAATATACAATCACAACTCCCAGCCTAACCCAACCCAAATCCCAACAACAGACCAATCTAGTTAGTACAAATCATTGAGGGTATGGACCTTGAAGCAGAGTAGAGAGAGTTTAATGAACTCAAGTTAAGATCTGGATGCATAATCGCTCTAGGCAAGGATAAAAATCTGCAGCCTGAAGAATCACACCCAAGTAAGCCTTTGATTCTAGGCGATCGACAAGGGGAAGATACAGTCAGGCAGAAAACTCCTGAATAGTGCATAACTACTTCCCCACCATTCCCAGAAATAGTGATGATACCACACCCAATTGAACACCCTGACTTTGATCTTCTGGCTGAACTCAAGAATTTTTGAATAAAAATACCCCTCCTCTAGGCTATTTAAGACATTCCAATATATGCCGAAGCTATTAAAGAATTGTGTACAAAGAAGTCTGTGAGGAAAACAAAAATAACCCCAACTATCCATGTTGTTGGGACTTTGTCTGATTTATTATTAGGCAAAGAGACACCTATAAAATATGAAGACCCAAGAAACCCCATTGTCACAGTAGATAAATGGCCACTCTTTCCCAATGCTTTAGTTGATTTAGGGGCAACCATTAACATTCTCACAACAACAACTTGCAAAATACTTGGCATCATAGCCTTGGAACCAACAACTACCATGTTGGAACTTGTTGACTACTTAGTCATTAGGCCAGAAGGAACATTACCAGATGTGATGGTTTCTATAGACGCTTGGGAATATTCGGCAATTTTTTTGAATATTAACCCTAGGAACTAGCTAGACGGAGATCCTTTAATTTTAGGAAGGCCTTGGCTAGCAACCGTGGATACTTATATCAGTTGCCAGACAGGCAAGATGACCATAACCAGAGGGAATGATGTGAAGAATCTAGCCTTATACCCTCCTGCTCAACCAAGCCTAACCATTGTAAAAACTAGGAAGCAACTTGTAACATATTTAACAGAAAATATTCGGTCACCATTGTCTGTGGCAGATGTCCTTGAATTTAAAAACTAAACAGAATACGATGTCATTAATACTTTTATCAATCATCCTACACAATACCTACTTTGAAATGTATCATGATTAAAGCAGTCCTTGACAATGAAATTGAAGAAGATTCCCTGAGAGATACCAATACCAACAACTACTGTCTATAATAGCAAACCTATTGAAATAGAGCCAAGGAAGATCCTAAACATTAACAGTAATCTGAGTGATGACCAACAATAGAAACGTATTCAAGTCCTTAGGAAATATAAAGGAGATTTTTCTTGGGATTACCCAGACATGAAATGGATTGACCCTCAGCTATGTATGCACCACATTTACACTGAAAAGGATGCAAGACCCATTCGACAACATTAGCGTAGATTAAGTCCTCACCTAAAGGATATTGTTAAAGAAGAATTTCAAAAACTATAATATGTGAATTTTATCTATCCTATATCTGACAGTAAATGGGCTTCTCCATTAGTAGTGGTCCCCAGATAGAATGGAATGTGGCAGATATGCATTGACTACAGAGAACTCAACAATGCAATGCAAAAATACCATTTTCCCCTTCCATTCATCAATCATGTCCTAGATACATTGGCAGGGAAAAAATTCTTCTCTTTCCTAGATGGCTTCAGTGGGTACAACCAAACTCAAATTGCCCCAGAAGACCAGGATAAAACTAATTTTACCTGCCCGTGGGGAAGATTTGTTACAGGGTATTACCTGTTGGATTGTGCAATGCACCTACTACATTCCAAAGAGCCATACTTAGTATTTTTGCAGACTTGACAAATGAAGGTTTGAAAGTGTACATGGATGATTTCACACCCTATGGAGATGATTTTGAACAGGCATTACAAACATTGGAAAAAGTCCTGGAACAGTGTATCGCTACTAGGCTATGCTTAAGCCACAAGAAGTGCCATATGATGATGATAGAGGGCTTGATCCTGGGTCATTTCATTTTAGCAACTAGAATTCAAGTAGATCAAGCAAAAATATAGGTAATCCTCTTATTAGATACTCCCTGCACTCAAACAGATGTATGCAGTTTTCTGGATTTGTAGGATATTATCGTAGATTTATAAATAAATTCTCACAGATTGATGCACCATTATATGCCCTAACAGGAAACTTTGATTTTACATGGAATAACAAATGTGACATTGCCTTTACAGAGTTGAAACAGCTACTATCAACAACACCAGTATTATAGGGGCCGAATTGGGATATACCATTCCAGATTTCATCAGATGCATCAAATTCAACCGTTGGAATAGTTCTTGGCCAAGAAGATGACAAGAACCCATTTTCAGTTGGTATTTGGTAAGGAACCCATTTTCCCCATAGAATTTGAGATACAAACACTAAGGATAGCCTAGGAACTGGGACTAGATTTAACTAAAGCCTAGATTAACATACTACAACAAATAAATGAATTAGATGAAATTCAGCTATTGGGATTACAACATACTACACTTATTCAACAACAAAGAGCCAAGTGGCATGATTCTCTGATTAAGAAAAATACATTTCATGAGGGCGACTGGGAACTTCTTTACGATTCCAGGTTTCAAGACTTCCCTGGTAAACTGCAAAGCAAATGGGCATCAGGTGTGCCTCTACCAAAAACCACTTACAAGAGAATCCTTTTACCAACAGATATGCGAAGACTCCACCATGCAAATTATAGCTGCAAAAGGAAATCCTTCGGCAACTTCATTATTGTAAAGAGCTATTTCTTTTTGTAAAAACTATAAATATCGTTGTTGATTTGATTTTCTCCATTTTTAGTTTTTTGTTGTTCCCTCTTCGGAAAAACTCTTTTTGTTTTTTGCTGTTCCCTCTTTGGAACAACACTTTTGGTTTCCCTCTTTGAAACAACACTTTTGGTTTTTCTTGTTCCAATTTCGAAACAACATTTTTGGTTTTTGTTGTTCCCTCTTCGGAACAACACTTTTGGTTTTTGTTGTTCCCTCTTCGGAACAACGCTTTTTGTTTTTTTTGTTCCCTCTTTGGAACAACACTTTTGGTTTTCTTTGTTTCCACTTCGTAACAACACTTTTGGTTCTTGTTGTTCCCACTTCAGAACAACACTTTTGGTTTTTTTTGTTCCAACTTCGAAATAGCACTTATGCTTTTTGTTGTTCCCACTTCGGAACAACACTTTTTTCTTTTTTTGTTCCCACTTCGAAACAACACTTTTTCTTTTTGTTTTTCCCACTTTGGAACAACACTTTTACTTTTTAATGTTCCCACTTTGGAACAACACTTTTCATTTTGGCTATTCCCACTTCGGAACAACACTTTTGATTTTTGTTATTCCCTCTTCGAAATAGCACTCTTGGTTTTGTTGTTCCCACTTCAGAACAATAGTTTTGGTTCTTGTTGTTTCCACTTCGGAAAAACACTTTTGGTTTTTGTTGTTCCCACTTCAAAACAAAACTTTTTGTTTTTTTGTTCCCACTTCGGAACAACACTTTTGGTTCTTGATGTTCCCACTTTGGAACAACATTTTTTGTTTTTGTTGTTCCCACTTCAGAACAACACTTTCCATTTTTGTTGTTCCCACTTCGGAACAACACTTTTGGTTTTTGTTGTTCCCTCTTCGAAATAGAACTTTTGGTTTTTTTTGTTCCCACTTCAGAACAACACTTTTGGTTTTGTTGTTTTCATTTTGGAACAACACTTTTGGTTCTTTTTGTTCCCACTTTGAAAGAACACTTTTTGTTTTTGTTGTTCCCACTTCGGAACAACACTTTTCGTTTTTTTTGTTCCCACTTTGGAACAACACTTTTTTGTGTGTTTGTTGTTCCAACTTTGGAACAACACTTTTTGTTGTTTGTTGTTCAAATACTATCTCTTTGTTTTAGAATTTGTTGTTGTTCCTTCTTTGGAACAACATTTTTGCTTCTTGAAGTCATGTGTTTTTTAAACAACACCCTTTTTCCTTGCATTATTGTGATGTTGAACAACACTTCCAGGATTATTCCTAGCTCATCTCAGCCCCATTTTTCTAATCCCATTTCATGGCATGAAGTACAATACTTCTATGAGGACAATAATTATGGATTTTATTGAAGCAGGTGAATACCTTTAACGTTATGATCTTTAACAAGACATCTTCTTGATGATAGATTTCTTAAAAAAAAATGGAGAATGACACAATTATTTATATATTACTTTATTGTATTAATTTCTGTTGCATATAATACTGATTGATCATCTTTACCATGCTGGTTCCACCCCTTCTGGTTATAATCCTCTCTATCTATTATAAGTGAGATTATGGGTATATTTTTTTTCTATTGATATGTTCAACTTCTTGCACCATCCCTGCTTTTAAGGAGTACTGAGCTTCCCTCTATTTATTATAAAAATGTGTTATAACAACAAATTTTGCCTACAGATAGAGGATAGGGGGTCTCATTAACAACCAGCTTACCATGTTCATAAGGATGTAGAAATGTGACATTCCCACTATGGCCACTACACCAAGGTTATGATCCAAAGGATGGCTAAAATATCCTTGGAACATGAGGTCTCATCACGAGCCGACCTAATCACTTTTGCTACTTCCCTGTGAATGGCAATGTGGTCATCTTGTTACCATGCCATCACACTGATCTCTTTTGTTGAAACAACAATGGAATTCTCCAACTATAAATTGAGGATCCTGGCTCATATGGGTTAAAAAGCAACTATGTCGAGGCTATGGATGCCTGCTGGCAATAGAAGCTCTGCTTATTGTATTGAAGTTCCATTTTCAACATCAATAATTATTATAATACCCTCTTCTTACTTTTTCTTTTATCAGAAGAATTATTTCCTTAATTTCTCCCTACCTTGACCCTTTATGCATGAGTTAATGTTTTTAATCAATCATATCATTTTCAACAGGAATATCATCAGAAAATCATCTTTTCTTGCATATTGTTGTCCTTTTTCCTTACCACATAACCTATCATCAACCAAAGCATCTTGTCTCTTATGAATAACCATCATCACACACCCCAATCTCACTATATCCATACCTTTTATAGTCCTCTCATTAATATACGCACTCTGTCCCATATTAATGCCATATCTTTCACCCTTGTATGTTGCCATTAGAACAACATTCCCTCATCCACTCAGTTGTAGGTGACCTCTCATCTTGAAGGAGGGAGGGGACCTTTATTACACTTGTGCATGAATTATAATTGTTTTTAAGATTTCATAGGTTGATATGGTACTCTATGATCATGCAGCATGTGGAAAAATAATAGTCCTCAAATTATTAAATTCTCATAGAAATATCGTTTAACATTGGAAAACTTAGCTGTTGCAATTTACTTGTTGTTGTATCTCTCTGTTGATGCATGTTGCTATGTTTTCTCTATTGCACTAATCCTTTGCAATACTAGGAAGAACTCAAGAATTATGGGTGGTAACTCAGTGGATCGAGAACCATCATTGTTGGAAGTCTCCGACAGATCCAAGGAAATTCTATTATGCACAGGGTGGATATCATACTTCACAATATTTCAGCCCCCTAGTGAGGTAATCACTATTTGAATTTCTACAATATCGGCATAATCGGAAATCCTTGGTGAGAGGTAGAATAATTACAGTATCATATATTGTAATAGCTGAAGTATCTGGGCTATCGATGAAAGGAACTAGATGGCCAAGAAAACACATAATCTTACAAGTTGCGGTGGACATTTTCGGAGATGCAGGCAAGGAATTAACCAAGAAAGGCAAGGGCATGCAACCATCTTCTTTGGCAGAACCATGGCATGAGTTGGAAAGTGTTGTCCAGAGGTACAATACTTGTCATGGATGACGAGACATGGTAACACCATGATAACTCAAACTTTTAGCTGTTTTGAAACTAAAGATCACTATTAATTTGCCATCTTTATTGAATTTATTGCTGCATGATACAACCGATAGAATAAGATGGGCTACGCACCTGGAAACCATAGTTAGCCATGATGGATTGATTAGACTAATTGTTACCCACAACCTCATTCAACAAAAGTTAACTTGGGATGGTCTCATAGCACCCTTGGAGATTATTCAAAACCCTGTAATCCAAAATCCTGAAATTTTGGTGATAAGCCAGCAGGGCCCTGTTCCAAAAAGGAAAAGGACTACCTGCTCAAGCATTCAACCCCACAAGTGCAGGTGGTATTCAAGGTTACATCTAGTCCAAAGAATGTCTATAGATAGTGCCAAACAACCTATGTAACCATCCAAACCAATTAGTATACAGGACTGAGTCAGAACTAGAGGAAGAACTTGAACAAGGGGAAGGATGTCATTCAAAATCAGAACCCAAGGAAGAGGCCAATTCTGGACAAGAACTCGAGGAAGAAGATAGACTGGAATGAGAACAAGAACGGGAATATCACCTTGATTATGAACTAGAAAATGAATAAGAACCTCCTCAAACATCAACCATGAGTCCCCAAAATGATATTTTGCAAGATTTTGAGACAGGGATGGCTCAGGTCCTAGCAAATCTAAATGCATACATGCAACGTGGAGGATCACTTGATACTAACCTAATGGAAGCTCAATCCCTAGAAGATTCTAGGTATACAGAAATTATGCATTCTTTAGAAGCTACAGACCAGGAAAAGGAAGTAGACACAATAGTTATTCATGAATCAGATAACCAGTCTGGTGACACAGTTCTACTAGAACAGAGTCATGATAAACAACATGAATCTTTATATACAGAAGCTATCGACAAGCATGTTAGTGTAAAAGATGTTGCTTAGAAGAGGCAAGTAGCTGGAGCAAAGCTAAAGAAGCTGAGACACAAATATCAAAATCTTCAAGACTAACCCCGTACAAAAATTACCTGCATATGAATTCTAAATCACAGAAAAATAAACAACGCGAAGCACATAAAACACATATGCACAGAGATTTTCCACTGGATCCCAAAACCGGGACTACCAACTTGATTTTTCATTATATTCCTTTCAATGTTACAATACATATTTATACATTCCGAAGCATCCAATACCATGGAACGAAAACCATCGCGTCCAAAACCATGGACTGAAAACCATCACGTCGAAAAAACATGTGCGAAAATCATGCACAAAACCATAGGTGGGTCCGCCCAACCTAATCATAGGCTCCAAAACCAAAATTTTCCAGGGCGTTGCCTCGGACCCCATAAAGTGGGGTTATGGGTACCCCTCAAACCCCCTGTTAACTATGTGGAAAGAATATAAGACAACCCAACAAAGACATTGTCAAAAGGCTACGACAGAAGCTTAAAAGAATTGCAAACAGCAAAGCCCCGAACACTACTCCTGAGGTGGTCTATGTGGCTAAACAAATGGAAATATGTAAGAGTAGGTCAACAAAGACCCAAACTGAACTCATTCCTACTCAAACAATAGCCACCCAGGCAAATTTCCATCTAGACTTAATGGATACAGCCATTTAGATGGAGGGTTGGTCCTCCCACAATAAGGAAGTATAGACCAAGGAAATATCCTCTCGTATCACTAGCACTCAGACAGAAGGACAATTCAAGCATATCTTGTCAAGCAAAGACCCTATTCTCTTAAAGCTACAGGAAGAATTGATTCAAGCCAAACTTTCTCCAGAATGATGTGAACAAGAGACAGTCCCTCTACAAAAATATCAAGAGTTGCAGAAAAAGTTTAGGGAATTAACCATAACTGGGAATGGAATTTTTGATAGATTTAGACAGGAAGAAGAAAACATGAAGAAGGTGAAGACAAAGCTGGATAGAGCTAGGAATCATATAGACACCATTTGCTCGCTATATTCAAATGTCTTGACATGTAGGTCTCCAGCCACAAACTATGCCCTGTTTTTATTAGAGCAATACTTATTATTAAATATTATAGTCGTAAGAGCTGGCAAGGCATTTGAGTTAAAGAAAACTGAAGATTTTATAAGTTGCCGCAAGGAACATAGGGTAAAAGTCCCAACGGCTTCTTTGCAAATTTTATCTGCATAATTTCATATTAGAAGGAGAAGTGGATAAGAACCCTAGCCCTTTTGTTGGAGATATTCAATTCCAGGCTTTTATCCCTTTTGTAGTTAATTAGCTTAAGTAGTTTAAGGCATATAATTCATTCCAAAGTAGGAACACGAGTTGGATCTCTGGGTAAGGAGCGAGCCTACTCACCCTTTGCAACTGTTTTCTAGACATAAAAGGTTGATGACACAAGAAGGCATGATTCAAATTTTAGGGCCCATACATAAGGAAATTGTATAGAAAGGAATAACATATTTCCTCTCCATCTAGGAAAGATCCCTGACTGCATCCAAAATGAGATGGATGGTCTCAACTAATAGTGTTAAGGAAAGAGAACCATTTAAATATGGGAACTTCAAAGCTTTTGCAAGTCGGTTAATCACATATAATAATCTTATTTTGAGGGAAGGGCCTTATTGGTTGGGATGTCGATTTAGATGTCCCATTATTTGGTATCCTCCTAAAGGGTACTAGTTTGACTATGAGTTTCTTGAAGGATGCGAATAGACAAGCTTTGGAATTTGGCACAAAATCATGGTTTCAAGCCTGATAAAGAAACCATTTTTCCAGCCTACTTCTTAACTACGTTACATAGGAAATATTTATTTGTCATGAGGACATGAAAAAAGGTAAGAAAGGGAGTATGTTGAGCCTTGCAATAGGTATGTATTTACTCTTGATTATTATCGTTTTCCTCCTTTCTTATCTATTTTGTGCCATGATATAATAACAAATTGATAGGATTTTGATAAGGAATGAATAAAACTACTCTTGATATGATTTGACCAACGAAACTAACTCTCATTACTTTTTATGTAGAAAAACAACAGAAGGAACAACTATTTTTCCAAAGTCAGAACATCAAAAGCTAATTGAGGAAAATGAGATGCGTCGGGTGTGGTCGAACCAAAGAACGAGTCAAGATGATCAACACCAGATAGAAGAATTTTTTGAAGATAGCATTTAGTTGTGAATCCCTTAGGATCTCCTGATCCTGAGGGATCACATTTATCTTTCCCTTTTGACTATAAAAGAGAAGACTAAAGATGGATTTCTCATCTTTTACTTGGATTGTAATTTTAATTTATGGAAGGGTGATTCGGAAGAACAAGATTGTGTTGTAATGATAAGTGACTTTGATGATTAATATACAACTTGTGTTGCTGTTCATTCAGATATTTTGAAATTGTTAAGCAGTGTTCGCTGGTGGCTAGGGCCTAGTCTCTGGTGGAACTCACTTTTGTTCCCTATTTTATGCATTTTTCATTTCCTCCAAGTTATTCTGCCTTATAGCTTTTTAATTGATGTATTTTCGTTGAATCAGATTTCTGGTATTCATTTCATTAATGCATAGTCATAGTTGGTTCTATTTAATTCATGTTGTGGATTGAATTAGTTATCAGTTAAAGAATCATTTCCGATTAATTGCAGAATAGAGCCTGATTGATTAAATGATTTCCTTCTATCCAATAGTTTAAGTCTAGCTGAAAGAGATCAGTTAATACTATGGTGCTCTCGATTGATTGTCATTTGAATTTGGTTGATTAAGATTGAATTACGATATTGTTTAAGATAGAGTCATGATGCTTAGATGAATTATTTCCTTCAAAGTTACAAGCTTGAGATATATGATTTCATTCATTTACTCTTGTATTGAATTTAATAACTTATTTTAAAGCATTACTCTCTGGATTTATAGCTTGCACATATTGTGTACACTCTTGGAATAAAAGGACTTACCTAGGTTGATAATTAATGTGAGGAAATTAGGAGTTTTAAAAGACACCTTTTAGCACCCAACAATCTTGTTCTCCACAAAAATCATAATCCTAGGACTAGAGAGTCCCCTTCTACTGTTACTACAAATTCATGTCCAAATCCAAAATTCTCTAACATTCCATTTCCTAATGACATTGTCCTAATGATTCATGAATTACCCACTTTGGAGAAAGAAGACCCCCATCTCACTGAAATGTTTAGTAAGACGAGACCACCTGAGATGTGAAAATATGGCTTTGGACATCTTTAAAGACTAGATAGTCTCATTCCATCTTCAATATTTCAAAATCTTATTCCACCATAATGCAAGAAGCCATCAATCCCAGAAATGTACAAATTCTTCACCCTCATGGATGGGTGTCTCAAACATCAGATTAATAGGGACTGGATGAAGAACATGCTAAATTTGGATCTCTATACACATCTTGAATCCAAATACTTTAGTCTCAGCACATCTATTGATGAAAAATATGTTCTTTCTCTGGAATGGAAAAATTACATGGAAGAAACAAAGTCATGGATTTCTTTTTATGTCTGGAAGAAATTAAAGGAATAACTAGAAGTACATATGGGAGATGCAGAAACTTCATCCCCACAAAAGCAATTATGGATAGCTTGTGATGGAAGCAAGTTAGAAACGAATACGACATTCCCTCCATACATGGGAATCATGCTAGGAGAAACTAGTGAATCAAACAAGGCCATTCCTTTAGTATTAAAAGAATATTCAGCCCTGCGAATAGATAGAATGATCCAGAAGGCCAATGAGCAAATAAACTAGACAAATACAACAATTAAAGGGCTAGAGATGAATATGGTAAGAACTTATGAACAAAAGGAATGTTTTGGCTCACTATCAGTCGATGTACATAGTGTGAATAAAACTTTGAATGATGTCAAATTTTTAGTTTCTGTATTAAAAGGTTTTGTCAGAGAATCAATAACACAAATTGAAAGCATGGAGAGAAAGGTAGATTATGAGTTCGAATCTATTCAAACTCTTATGGGTAAACTATCTAAAAAAATTGAGAAAATTGCAATATCTCCCAAAGATAAGGATATCCCTACCTACATGTTGTTTATCCACCACGAGCCCATTCATTATGCTACAACCTGTGGAAAGGTTTCCATTTCTATTTCCTCAAGAAAAACCAAAGCAACACACTCACACCAAAGAATGTTTTAGTGAATCCTATTCTCTTTTCATAGGGACCATGACCAAAAGAAGAAGAGCCAAGATCCTCATGACAACATCTTTTGCCTCAATGGCAAGGGAAAGATGCCAGAAAATCATACCTTTTAGTCTGGATCTTATAAATAATGAAATATTGATGGTTTGAGTGTTGGTCAAATCAGGCAAATGATTGACTAGATGTACATTGAATATAAGCTTATGTGTATGAGAAGATAATCTGAAAATGAATCCTGAAAAACTCCCATCTAGTGCTTTATAGGTAACCTACAAAGATGGTGGGAATTAGAATCTTCCCCTAAGTTACTTGCAAAAATGGAAGAAAAATTGGTTAAGGATGAAGTTGGAGACGTTATCCATAATGAAAATGGTTACCTGCAAAACAATATGATTGGAGCATCAACCTACTTCATCGTAGAACATTGGTGTGGAGCAACAATAGAAATTGCAAATAAACATGAGATGATCCTCATGAATGTCAAATGTACGAAAATATCCCAATATGAATATTTCCATAGAGATTGGACACAAAGAATTTACGACATAAAAGAAAGTCAGAATGACTTGTGGAAACAAGTATATTTAGCAGCATTAGCCTATGAATTTGTTGAATACATCCAGCAACAAGGAGTGTTCCAAAGTTCTTTTGAAAACTATACGTGGGGAGAGATATATTGCAACATAAAAAAAACCTTGGTAGGAATTTCCACTAGCATGAAAGTCAATAAGTCCTTACAAAAGATGTCCAAAATACTTGACAGCAAATCCATCTATAGTAAATATGGATTGATTATTGATGATCCAATTGTGCCAAGATGAAAACACAGAATAACCCAGAAGGAAGGTCATAAAAAATCAGCTAAAAATCATCCTCATAAGTCAAATAATCACTGGAAAGGATCATATAAAATAGTGCCCAGGACACACTACTATGAGCCCAAAGATATCCATCTTAAGTCTCAAAGAAAAAAGATGATTACCTATTGGTTATGTGGATAGACTAGACATATTGCAAACAAATGTCCTCAAGGAAGAGAGCCAAGGGCAAATAGAGGCAAAAGGACACAAGAATATGCCTCTAGAGGACCTAGAATCCAGTTCATCAAAATCATCTGATTCGAGTTTATCTGAGTCTGAACATAGTAAAAAACAGGTGAATGTTGAATTGTGTAATTGCACAGATATTGATGAGTGCAACTACAACCCTTCTGAGACAAACTCAGACTTTAGCTCAGAAACAAAAATAGAAAAGACACCAGCCAAAGAGAAAGTGTGTGTGGCACACTATTGATGATGATGAATCAAAAGTTTTGGTGGGTATCAATATGCTTGCGCGAGGAGAAATGAAAGAAAAACTACTAGAAATTTTTTACAAATCAGACATAGAGATCTCGGTAATACCTTGAAAGGAAATATTTCTAAAGCATTGTTTGTTGATGCTTCTTATGAGAAAAACACAAATCTTTTCAAAGAAACCAACAACATGCAAAACCAAGGTCTTTGACTCTAGGATAAGTTCGACATGAGATTCATCATTTAAAAAAGGAAATAGTTGAGCTGAAAGAAAAAATGTCTCAGATAGAAAATGGAAGATGGCAAGAACTAGTAGAAAATCCTAATGTCGATATTTTTGAAGATATGAAAAATAGTGGCATAGGATTTGGTAATATGAATATCATGACCATTCAGTATTAGCAACATCATCTACTATTAAATTTTAGTATACAAGGAGAAAACTTCACTCGCAGAACATTAATAGATTTGGGTGCAAACATAAATGTTTTAATTAAAAAAGTGATCCTAGCCAAATACTAGACACTTGCATATAGGCAAGTCACTAGGATAGGTACACGGGATTTTAAATATGAAGTCTCGAGTGAAACCCTGTTTTTTTCAAGATATTATATGAAAATGAAGTTTTCAGTCGGCAATATCCCAATTGACCACATTTTAGGCAATATTTTTCTTGCTTCTGTGGAACCACATAGATCGACTAGCTTACAGGATGGAAAAGCTGGTTATTTTATATATGTTCTTGATATCAATGGTTTTTTACAAACCATCACATTGCCTTTTGTTTCAACACTAAGAATATCCACCATGGTTCAGACTATGCAGGAATTTAATCTGATAGGAAGAAAATTGGGAGAATTAAAAGACTTCAAGTCCTCTCTCAGAATAAAAGAATAGCTATAATCCCCAAGGTACAACAAAATATCTCAGAGCTCAAAGAGCAATTACAAAAGGATTGTTGTTCTGAAAACCCAAATTATTTCTAGCATAGAAACAAACACAGAGTTTCATTGTCATTCAAACAAGAATATGATGGAAAATCATGCAAAAGCTGAGCCATACCTATGAACAGCGAATACAAAAATCTGTGCCAAAAACAAATCTCAGATCTCTTAAAAACATGATTGATCAAAGAATCTAGTAGTTCTTGGAACAGTTACAGGTTCTAAGTAAATAAACACTCTGAATAGATTAGAGGTGCCCAAATTAGTCATAAATTACAAACCTATAAATCATGTACTAGAAGATGATACATATTCTATTCACCACAAAGGAAGCCTAATAAGTTGAATAGCGGGAGCTAAAGTTTTCTCCAAATTTGATATGAAATCTGGGTTTTGGCAGGTTGTGGTAAAAGAAGAAGATAGATTAAAAACTTCCTTCAACATTCCTATTGGTTATTATGAGTGGAATGTTAATCCCTTTGGCCTAAAACATTCACCATCCAAATTTCGAAAGGTCAGGGACTAGGTTTTCAAGCCATACTTTGATTTTCTCATTGTATATATTGATGATGTGTCAATCTTCTCTAAATATGTAGAATAACATTTCAAACATGTACAGATTTTTATATAGGTAGTCAAGAGAAGTGGGCTCGTACTAAGCAGGAAGAAAATGGAATTATTTCAGACAAAGATCAAATTCCTGCGATATACTATTTACGATGACCAAATCACATTACGAAAGAATGCACTTGAATTTGCTGATAAATTTTCAAATATGATCACAGATAAAAAACAATTACAGAGATTCCTAGGTTCTTTGAACTACGTCCGAAATTTCTATGAAGGATGTGCCCATAATAGAAAATTGTTAAATCAAGGATTGAAGAAAGTTCCAGTGCCTCAGACTTTAGAACATACCAATGTCATCAGAAAAAATAAAATTTAAGGTGAAAACTTTACCTATTCTCTACGCACATGAGGATCTGCAAAAAATTGTTGAAAGTGACACCAACAACATTGGATGGGGAGCTATTCTCAAGCAAACTAAAGAAGGAGAAGAACAAGTTATAGAGTTTTCTTCAGGCACATGGAACCAAGCAGAGAAAAACTATTCTACAATTGAAAAAGAGGTAAATGTTGCATGGAATTGTATAGACAAATTTGACATCAACCTCATACATAAAAGGTTTCTTCTCAAGACTGATGCTTCTTTAAAGAAAGTGTTAACAAAAGACATAAAACATCCTGGAGAATCCAAGTTTGCTAGATGGCAAGCTTTGTTTGCAAAGTTTGATTTTGATGTCGAGCATATAAAAGGAGAAAGAAACTGTCTACCATATTTTTTAAGTCGGGAGTATCTGAAAAAATAAAATCATCTAATGGTTATTTTCACTGAATAGGACCCTAAAACACAGCGAGAAGAACATCGAAATATCCCAGACAGTACCTCATGGCCAATCTATTCCGAAAAATGGAAACCCACTTGGCAATTAAGAAACACCAAAGTTATGGATGCAAATCTACAACCTCATGAGGACTTACAACACCTTGTACTAGAAATAAAGATTTAGGATAAGTCTATCACTTGGATACATGATATGGTGTATAAGAATTCAATGATGTATTCTGATCTTCCACACAAAGCATTAATGGATTTTTTTCATTATATCAGTTTGATATGGAATGATGGAAACAATGGAACCAAAACATTTCATAAATATTATACTATCAATAGAACAAAATATCCTGAACATCTTGCAAGAATAATGTCGCCACAAAAGGATATGAGCCTTGTATTTCCTAACATCGTCTATAATTTCTAGGGCTATAACGATCTCTCGGGGAATCTCTTATGCAGAGAAGAAAAATCAAAAATAAATTATGCATTATTAAAATTCAGACATGTCTTCATTACAAAGTTACCGTTACATCCAACTTGGTTATAGGAATGGTGGAGATGGTATGGGATAAATAAGACTGCTATGGATCCAAGGTACATTGAAAGAGACTTCCAAAGTGATTTCCAGGAGTCCATGGAGTGTAATGGCATGGAGTGTTTTCACCTTCCCTGTAAGACTATTGCAAATCTAAAAAAAAATCTTATGATCGCATATTAGGCTACTCCATGAGAGGACATCATCATTGGTTAGTCTTAACCAAAGTAAACCATTAGATTATCCTTGGGAAACTAATGATTGTCTAAAGGATTTACACAAAAGCATGGGAGACTAGTGTAGCATACCATTATAATAATGGTTGATTCCCTGGTACAAATCCATTGGGAACATAGCTTAAAAGACTCCAAGGGTTCTCATGGACTTCTCCTAAAAAGCATCCACAATGTACAATAATGTCTTGTCACTTTACTTTAATAGCGACCAATTTTCGTGGGATTTTACGACAAAAATCTCCACATTGTAAATTTATTTTCTGTAGGATTTGGAATAATCTCTACTTTGTAAAAATTAAGTTTGAGTCTATGTTTATTTCAGAAAGCTCAAAGACATAGTCTACAAAGGGCCAAGTAGCCTCTCAAATACATCTTAATTTAAGGTGTAGCATTTGGTACATGCCCAAACAATCTATCAAGTTTCTCTAAATCTTTGAGCATTGTAATTCATCTTTTGAAATCAATAAAAAAGAGAAGTTTTCCAAAATGTTCCACATGAGTTTATGTTCTGTTATGCTATTTTAAATATTATGTGAGAGCAGAGGTTCATCTTAGGTTCGCGATAAGTTCACCGAGGATGGAGGGATGTTTCCTAGTGTTGGCAAGAGGTCGTTGAAGAGCATTATTAGGTGAATATAGAGAGGCCATGTATGGGTTTATGTAAGAATTTATGTATTCATCCTAGAAATAGAAATTGCATGACAAACTTCATTTTCTCCTTTTCCAAGAAACCCGGCTTCAAATTGGTATGAGAGTCAATAACCTCTAGTCCATAAGGTACTTTAAACTCTCTCAAAAGATGTATGTCGAGTAACAAAACCTCTAATTCCTTGGCTTGGAAATTGTATGGTAATCAACGATATACTCCTCAACATTAATGAGTATGAACTCCCAATACCCCTCAACATTAATGAGTATGAACTCCCATAATAATGGTGTCCCTCTTGCAAATTCAAACGAGTGATCATTGGCACACCTCACTTGCTCATTCTAATCTCAAGTTTGATATGTGAACTACTTTTCAATATCTCTAGGTTTGAGGGTGTTGCAGCTGGACGGTTACTACATTCGGAATTTATATGCCTGGACCACAGACAAATTAACTGCGCAGAATCTAGGAACGCTGGGAAGCCTACATGCACTGAACCCTAGGGCATCAGATTCTATGGGCATGGAAATTTTGATGGCCATTGAACTGCTTCCATATCTTCCCGTTCCACGAGATCCTCACGAAAACGAAAGCGCATAAATCTAAAGTTAAATGAAAGACAACGCACCTGATAATTTCAGGCCTTCAGGGTTCAGATCTCTCTGCAGTTTTCATACTGCAGAACGTAGTCACTTCAAGCGCCGTATAGTATGTCTTCAAACAAATATAGCTCCGTATAGGTATCTTCGGATTTGGTAGAAGATGGATTTATTGGGTTGTCTCAAGATGTTGTAAATTTGGTGTGAAACTAATAGAATTTTCAGTTTTTTTCGGGAATTTTTAATTACAATTGTTAAGCTCAGATATTTTTGTTGTTAAGCTTAGATATTTTTGTTTTTTTGTTTTTATAATATTAATTTATTCTTGTTCTCAAACAGAAAATTCAAACACTCTTAATATCAAAATATTTTTGTTTAGATATTTTTGTTTTTTTGTTTTTATAATATTAATTTATTCTTATTCTAAAAACAAAATTCAAACACTCTTAATATCAAATTTTTAAAAGAAAATAACTAAATTTCCTCCAGACAGATTTACTCCCTCGCTAGACAACCTCGACTTATTGTGTCACCTGGAGCCTGGCCGGTTTTTTCGCATATTCTGACATTTCGTAGTGTAAGATCAGGGGTAAGGAAATCAGTCTGACTAATACCACCAAAAATAACAGTTTCATTGTAGTTTCTGTTTCATCCATGAAGAATTGTGTTATTGAAATCTGGGCTGCCAGAATAAAAGGAACTGTGTGCATCAAATTTCCCTAGAATCTCTTTTACTTCATGGTTGAAATTTGCCAGAATAAAAGTAACTGTATGCATCAAATTTCACTAGAATCTCATTTACTTCATGCTTGAAATTGTTTGCGAATTTGATGAAAAGTAGTGAATTTAATTCGCTTATTTTTTTTTCGGAAGTATTTTCAAAATTTATAATGAAAATATAGAAAACCCTTATTTACCAAAAAAAAAAAATTACATAAAGAGTAGTCCAACTAAAAAGTAGATTTTCATTTATCAAAAATCTGAAAAAAAAAAAAAAAAAACTTCATTCACTAAACAATAATAAACAGAATTAAAGACAATTATTTAATTTAAACTTTTCTAAAATATTTCTAAAATTTGTAATCAAATAAACATAACCCTCGTTCCAATTCACATTCCCAAAAAGGCACTCAAACATAAACCTCATTCCAATTCACATTCACCAAAAAACCACTCGAAAGTGCTTACTTCAGATTTTCAAATCCTCATTCTCCAAAAACACCAAAGAGCAGCTTTGGAATTTGACCTTCTTTGGAACCTTTCTTTACTTTTTAAAAATATTTGAAGGCAGTAATATTTTTTGCGACATCACTTTTACCTGGTAAAAAATCTTTGAAACGTGTAGGCATTTAGGTTACCCATCATAAATTCCTGGTTGGTTAAATTACAGGTTTACCTGTAAACTAAAGCATGTCAATGGCCATTATCACGAATTTAAGGAGTTATGTATTTTTAATTGTTAAAAATGCAATGTTTTGTATTAAACAAAATGAAACCCACATGTTACCTTTATGATAGAGAGTCTGAACGAGAAGAGTCTGGCTTTGCAGAACGCTCTAGATTGTTCATGTACATCACATATTCTATAGTAATCACAGATTTAGGGAAGTTAGAACCATAACCTAAAAAATAGAAACTAAATCTTATCCTGAGGTCTTGTGAACCAACTCACTATTCTAAGAGATTCTCCATTATCTCTAACACTGCCCTCAATGGAGAAGGGGTTCACAAATATGCCTGATATCTCTCTAAACATTTCAAACTGGATTTTGCCAAAAGGCTTAGTGAAAATGTCTGCAACATTATCACATGTATTACAATATACCAAATGGATTTCTCAACTCACTATTCTAAGATATTCTCCATTATCTATAGCACTCCCCCTAATGGAGAAGGGGTTCACAAATATGCCTAACATCTTTCTAAACATTTCAAACTAGATTTTTCCAAAAGGCTTAGTGAAAATGTTTGCAACATTATCACATGTATTACAATATACCAAAAGGATTTCTCTCGATTGCACTTTCTCACTGACAAAGTGGAACTATGCATTAATATGTTTAGTGTTTTTATGAAACACTGAATTATTAACAAGTTTGATTGAACTTTGATTGTCGCATTTGATTGTTGCATCTTTCTGTTCTCCCCAACATCCTAAAGAAGTCTCCACAACCAAACTGCCTCACATGTTGCTGCACACATAACTTGGTACTCTACTTCCGCTGAAGACAAGGAAACTGTGTTTTGTTTCTTGCTGCTCCATGTAAGCACCCCAGATCCAATGTTGAATGCATAGCTTATTATGGATCTGTTATCGTCTACATTTCCAACCCAGTCTGATTCTGTAAATCATATCAATCTAACATCAGAGGAATCAGTATAAATAACACTGTAATCTACAGTACCTTGTAGATACCTCAAAACACTTTTCGCTGCATTCCAATGACTTTCAAGTGGCTTGGACATGTATTGACTTAGCACAGTGATTACATAAGCCAAATCTGCTCTAGTAGTGGTCAGGTAGATTAAGCTCCCAACCAGCTATCTGTAAAGTGTCCCATCTGCCTCTTTAGGGCCATCCTCACTCTGCAATTTGATGTTCTACTGTAATAACACTGCTACAGGCTCACACTGATCCATCCTAAATCTTTCTAGTAGTCCTTTGACATACTTTCCCTGAGACAAAAATGTTTTTCCTGAATCTCTCCAGATCTCAAGACCCAAACAATATCTTAATTCACCAAAGTGTTTCATTTCGAACACCTGTGACATATCTTGCTTGATTTCTTTGATTAGATTTGTAGCATCACTTGTAATAATCAAATCATCTACATACAAAGAAATCAACACTATGTTGTAGCCAAATTGCAGAAAAAATGAATCAATCCTTTCATACCGAGACCTAGGTGCTTGCTTTAGTCCATAAAGAGCTTTCTTTAATCTACAAACTAAATGTTCTTTCCCTTTCTAGAAAAACCCTTCAGGTTTCTCTAAATAAACCTTGTCTTTCAATTCTCCATTTAAAAATGCAGACTTTACATCTAGTTGGTGAATCATCCAATGTTTCTTAGCAGCTAAAGCAATTAACATTATGATGGTATTAAGTTTAGCAATAGGGGCAAATGTTTCTTCATAGTCAATGCCTTCTTTTTGTGAATACCCCTTTGCTACAAATCTAGTTTTTAATTTATCTATGGTTCCATCTGCATTAATCTTGGGTTTATACAACCATTTACAACTTATGGTTTGTTTCCCTTTAGGAAGTTCAACTAGTTCCCAAGTGTTGTTCTTGATTATAGATTCATATTCTCGTTACACAGTTGTTTCCCATTCACTACATTCATTTGTTTCCTTATAACTAGAAGGTTCAACAATATTCATCATACTAGTTATAAAATCATTTTCCCTATATCTTGTAGGCAATTGAGCTTTCCTACATGGTCTCCTAAGTGGTGGGGTAGCTTCAAACTTTGTCTTATCATCATTTTATTTTTCTTCTAACTTTTGTTGTTGTTGTTGTATATGCTATTGTTGCTACTACTGTTCATCTTCTGCCTTTGTCTCCTGCTGATCCTGATTGTTTTTTGTTTCTCCACTTTCTTCTTCCACCAAGTATGGAATATCCCATTCCTCATTGTGTTTATCAGATTCTTCATGATCCTCCTCATGGAAAATTACATCTCTACTAACAAAAATCTTGTGAGTAGAGGGATTAAATAATCTATAAGCTTTATATTGTGAACAATACCCTATAAAGGAACATCTAATGGCTTTTGAATCTAGTTTTCCTCTGTCTTCCTTTGGAATATGGGCAAATGCTTTAGACCCAAATACTCTTAAATGTTTTACTACATGCTTAAATCCATATAGTGCTTCATAAGGAGTTTTAAACTCAAGACTCTTTGTAGGACTCCCATTTTTTAAGTAAAGTGCAATATTCAATGCTTCAGCCCAAAAACCATTCGACATATTCTTACCTTTCAACATGCTTCTAGCACATTCCACAAATGTTCTGTTCTTTCTTTTTGTTACTCCATTTTGCTGAGGAGTATGGGGTACTGTGAATTGCTGTAATATTCCATGGTCTTTACAATACTTGATAAGCTTACCTTTCATGTATTCTCCCCCTTCATCGAAGCAGAGAATTTTTATCTGCTTCTGTGTTTGCTTTTCAATCATGTTTCTAAACTGCTTAAAGTATTCAAATCTGTGACTCTTCTTACTCAAGAAATATACCCAAGAAAATTTTGTGCAGTTATAAATAAATAGTAAAAAAATATAGTGCACCTCTAATGACTTTGTTTGCATGGGTGCACAAAGATCTGTGTGCAGTAATTCAAGTATATCTCTTTGTTTCTTCTCTACTCGAACAAGGAATTCTTCTCTATGCATTTTTCCTAATGCACAGGAATCACAATCATTATGCACTTGTTTTAACATAGGAATATCTCTTACAATTTCCTTTTTCTGAAGTAACAAATCATTGTAGTTGATATGACCAAATCTCTGATGCCATAGCTCTTCTGTAGTCAAACCTGTTGTTGTTAAAGCTCGAACTGGTGTTGGTTTTACATCCAATTATACAGACCTCCTATTCGAATTCCTGTAGCAATTGTCTTCATGCCATCTAGTAGAGCTTTAATATAATAGTTAGATTTAAAAAATTAAACTTTAAGATCTTGATCTGTAACCATGGATACATAAATCAAGTTCTTTGTTCTACTGGGCACATTCATAACATTATAAATTTGTCTTGCATTACCATTAGGTAAAATGACAGAAATTTTCCCACATCCTTTGATCTGATGACTTATATCATCACCTAGGTAGATTTGTGCTCTGTCGTTGATTTCTTTAAAATCTTCAAACCATTGCGTGTTCCCTGTCATATGTGTTGATGCTCCTAAATCTACATACCAGATGTATGCATCAACATTCTCATCACGGTCTGCCATGAACAATCTGAAATTTTGCTGATGATTATCTTTCACGAGATGACATAAATGTCGTTTCTTCCTCTTCTATTCTTCATGATATTTATTCTTCCTGGACTTCCTAGCTATATGACCAATTTTTCCACCATAAAAACATTTAATTACAGAGTTGTTTCTATTCAGATTCATACCTTGGGTCAGATTTGGTCTTTTCTATAAGCTTCCTCTGTTTTGTTGTTGCAGATTTCCTTTTCCATTATAGAAGTTCTTTTCACCATTAATGTAAGATCGGCACTCTGGGGCTTTAGATTCGATCTTCTTTCTTTTTCTTGCATCAGTATTCCTATCAGTTCTTCAAACTTCAGGATTTTCTCTCTTGTATTTATCCCAGTGATGAACATTTGGTAGTCATTGGTCACACCATTCATGGTAATTGTTATAGGATTTGTATCTTCAACTCTATGACCAATTTCTGCCAATTCTTTCTTCAAATCTTTGATCCTTGCTATGAAGGTAGCAACTGTTTCATTCTCCTACATCTTTAGGGATAAGTTCTTGCTCTTCAGGAATAGAAGACAATTTGTATTCGTGATCTCATACAGATCCTTCAAAATTCCCCAAATTTCGCTTGTTGATTTACATTCTCTGATATGTGGTATGATGCAGTCTTTCACTGACATTTTCAGCATCGTCCTTGCTTTACCCTCACGCTTCTCCCAATCTAGGACTGATGCTGATCTAGCTGTTGGCTTCTGCTCATCCCCATTTGCAATCGTCCAAGCACTCTGCACTTCTGGTAGAGTCTACATCTTGAATTTCCAATTCACATAATTGGAGCCATCGAGCTTGTTCTGCTCATTCAAGCATGCTTCAAACATTTGATTATTCATCTTAGTGATTTAAAAAGGTTTGACATGTAAAAGCAAATGTTAGATCTACCCCAGATCTATGTCAAAGACAGGATCATTGATCTACAATGTTGTTTGATCTCACAGCACACTCACAGATCACTGTGGCTTCCTTCACAGCCTCCAGACAACCTTTTGTTGTTAGCCTCTACCAGGTTGAAGCTTTCTCTCGGTCTCCACATAGCTCCTCACTTGTTTGCTCAGTTGGCACGAGTTAGCACCATGGACTCATGAAGGTCTTCATGAATATACACTTGATATCCACGAATATCGACAAAAATGAGAACACACGGAAGGTTTACAATGTGATTGTCGCATTTGTGCACTTAAAACCTACGACTATTTCAGTTCATTCATGCCCTCCACTCAGCGTACAGGTTCCTCGGCCCTGGCGCTCTAGTACCATGTTAAAAATGCAATGTTCTGTATTAAATAAAATGAAACCCACTGGTCAGCTCTACAAAAGAGAGTCTAAACCAGGAGAGTCTTGCTTTGCAAAACACTCTACATTGTTCATGTACGTCACACATTATATAGTAATCACATATTTAGTGAAGTTAAAACCATAAACCTAAAAAATAGAAACTAATTCCTATCCTCAGGTCTCCTGAACCAACTCACTATGCTAAGATATTTTCCATTATCTCTAACACTAACTACATACATGTACATGTTTATTAATAGTAAAATATGTCAATGGCTATTAGGATTCGTGAATTTCTATATTTTGTTTAATAAGTACGATGGATTTTCCTTATATTATTAATAATTTTCTTATGAGTAGTTTTAAGTGGTATTTTTTGGAAAACTTTCCAGGTTTATTTTATGGCAAGAATTTGTTGAAATCACAAGTTTAACAGGTAAACTTTCCACAATAGAAATCCCTAAACAATTTTCAAGGGTGTTAAATCTATATATGTAGTAAAAAAAACAGTTGAAACCATAGTTACCAAGTTTCAGTTTGAATTCGATTCGGTACCGAAAAAATTCAGTTTCTTAAAATTCAATACGGAAAAAATTTGGCAGTGTACCTCTTATTCCATTATTTTAAATCATTTAAATGTACAATTATAACATTGAAAACAACAAAACTCCTTTAAAATTGTTTCAATTATGAATATTGCAAATAAAATTATATATTGGACGAATTAACTTAGTTTTGTATTTAGAATAGCAAGTAGGATAACAGGTTTTAAGAAATTTTCTATTGATTAACTTATCCACCTCCACCATAAATTATATGATACTTAATATAAACTGAATTTCCAAGAAATTCTACATTACAATGAAACACATACATTCCACATTATCAAGTATTTTATGTTCAAAATGAAATGGTATATTAAGTGTATGCAAACATTCTTTAAAAATATACACTTATATTGTCAATTGCTAATTATTCATTTATCAAACCAAATCTACCTCTAATTTATAATTTATAGTAACAACATTTATTATGTTGTATAATACAAAATGTTAATCAATGTAATTTAATACTTACTCAAAATAATATAAAATGTTAATATGTGTAGTTTAATACTTATTCAAAATCGCAATGAAGAAAATCCACCTTAAAAACAAAATTCCGTTCATTAATATAATTCATTCAATATTTCTACCTATTAAAATATATTTGTTTAAATTTGATAAATCTACAGTTTTACATTATTAATCATGGATTTTTAAATACTTCATTAAAAACCTACTAAAAATTTTCTATAAAATTCTTATTGCATATCATTTATTAACCATAATCTCATGCCATTTCATAGATCCGAAAATTGTTTTGAACAGTAAATGAAAAGCTAGAATGTCTAATTACAATTAGAATTCTGCAATAGTCTTAATATATTAATCCGTGAACCTATGATTGTGAACCTAATATCGAGTGCACCCTACCAAACTCGAATTGACATATTATTTCACAAATCGAATCGAACTAGAGAATTTCCAAATTCTTTTCGGAAATACCACTGAACTTGTTAACTCTGGTTTAAACAACGCAAGTCAAGATTTGGCGACAAATCTTTTCACTGAATTTTGGCCAAAATTCCGTGAGAAACTCCAAAAAATTGCACTTAAAGAATTCTCCAATTTCTTAAAAATTGTTATAGATGAATTTCTTCACTTTTAAGAAATAAACGGAGAAAAACCTATATGAGGACAAGTTATTTTTCCCATTTTCACTACTAAATCAATTTTGCCATGATCATTCTTTACTATCATTTTCTTTTGCATAACTTGCAATGAACCTTTTTCCCTAGGAAAAATAGTGTTTTCCATTATATAAAATAGTGAAAATTACATGTTCTATATGCATATGCATGTCAAAAGTGGTTGTTTATAACACTCAACAAACGTTGAGTGTTGACAACCATATATAATATCTGCCACAACCATATATAATATTTGTTATAACCATATATAATATATGTTATAAGACATATCCTTGATTTAATTATAAGTCTAAAACTGCTATTATGGTGAAGTTGTCCATGGTAAATACATATATATGCAACAAAAACTAACAGGATAGTAACATAAAATCATGTGTTGCAACTAAGATATATAAAAAATGAAATGTAGTTAATATGTGTTTGAATCATCTTGTTGTAGATTGATGAAGGGATGATGATAATTAACTTGCAATGAGCTTAAAATGACACATACCAAAATAAGTTAGCATCACCAAATTTCCAGTTGATAGCTAAAGCAAATTTGAAATTCCATGCCTTCTAGAGAGTCCTCAAGTTTGTTTTCAAAACAAAAATTGCATGAGATACATGTAAGAGTAATTATTTCACAATGAAACATCACCATAATCCTCTGCTGCCTCACCACACACCGCCATGGCTCATTCAAAATCAAATAGTCAACATTGCCTCCAACTGCCCACTGCTTTAACATTGTCAAAATTGAAAGAGCAGCACTGCTAAAAGAAAAAACAAATTTCTAATTCATGTAACCAACTAAAACTTTGTATAAATACAGATTCTCATCAAGAGGTGGAAATCATCCCACTCTCATCTTTCTCATTTGTTTATGTAGTCTTGTAGCTGTAGCTACATTTTGGAGTCTTTGTGTGTCTTTGTTTTACTTGTCAATTGGTATCAGAGCCATAATTTCTATGTTTCCTTCAATTTCTTTATTTAGTTTTGAATTACCAACAAGAACCAGAGCGAGAGGGTCATAGCCCTAGCAGTCGATGGTTTAGAGTGAGGCTGGCAACAGTCAATTGCTGACCACTGTAAAGAAGACTCCAGAAAGAGTTGAGGGGTTGTTGTTTAGTGTCAAATGGTACACAATATTTTGTCACACTCCCCATATCATATCCTGAAGTGTTGAAATTTGTGTCATTAATGAAACAAATGTCATAAAACGATGAAAGTTTTCGATGTATTCATCATGAAATGTGTTCAAAGGCATCCCTCGGGAAAAGAAAAACTTGACTTGAAAGAGTTCTGGAGAATGACGAGTTGGTTATAGATGAATGAAGATTGGAATGTGACCTCCCATTGTTAGTCCTTGATTCTACTTTCATGGATCTTTCCCTTGATATGTCGAACCCCTCCCTCCTTTTATGGATCCTCAACTCCCTCTCCTTCCCTATAATTAAGATCCCTACTATCCACTAATGGTTGGCTATTGATTGGTTTCCTTCCTTATGTTGAACTATGCCGAAATGTTGCCCATTTTGCTAAAGAGAAAGTAGTGCTTGAAGGTTAAGGCTATGTTGGCACGAAAGATAACAATAGGTAAGAGACCCTATGTTTAGGATAAAAGGGGCCAACAAGGCTCCGATATAGTCTAGGACAATGCTGGCATTTTCACCATACCTAGAGGGTAAGGAGTTTGACCTGAGGTGTGCCACAACAAACATTATATGGAGCTAAGAGGGGTATCGAGGAAATGTAAGGCACATACAGCAATATCTCATCACACTCAATTCTCTAGACTATCTAAGACCATAATTCCATTCATGTCGTCATGGAAAACTATCTAGTTGTTGATCATTCATTTAAAAATTTAAAGAGACCATAATGAACACAACAATACGATAATGAACCCAAAATACTTCTTTCATTAACTGGAATATAAAAGAGTACATGATAGAATACAAAATTCTCACGACTTTTTCATCAAATACACAAAGAGTACTTTTCATAGAATACAATTGATAGGAATGAACATAAGCAAAGCTGAGGATGGTCCTAGGTCTTTCACAACCAATCCAGCTTTTAGGATCCTGCCCTAACTCACCCATTTCATCACCAAGCTATACCTCATGCTATCTCTTTCCTTTGATCCTTTGTTCTAAATTTCCACTGCGAGTTTTGTTCGACTGAATTCACCCTCAACCACCTTCTATTTCCCCTGCTCGGTTCCCTATGTACTCTTCTGCCACCTTGCCAGAACTTCCCATTCAATCCCATTTCCTGTCCCTCTCCTCTGGTTTCCAGTATCGTAACCCATCCCATTGTCCCTGCCACCTGTTCTTGACCTTTCTTGTTGCCAAAATCGAAAATCCAAAATGAAGGCCCCAATAGGCCACGGCCAAATTCCTTTGACTCCTCCCTCTGTCAATATATTTTGTTGGATTTTTTCTTCTCATAACATGGTATCTGTCATTATTTTTTGTTGCTATGATGGTTCCTCCTCTTGTGGCTTTACTATTTCTACCCCTAGCTGTGTTGGTTCTACTGCTTCTACTACACTCTAGCCTTCTTTTAAAAAACAAAGGCCCCAAATAAGCTACTGCGACAATCGTTTCTAGATGGAAGCGATTATAATCTTCTAATGTCATTTGCTAGACGTTTGTGAGGGTTTTTGTTTATTGGAGAAATTCGGTCGTTGATGTGGAGTTCAGCTGCTCATGCAGGGCATTTTTCAAGGTGCTCCACTGTTCGTCAACATCATTACATACCTCCCATAGTGCTCTTACCTGTTTACGGACCGGGGGCCTTAGGTATTGGATTTTCTTTCTTCTATGGCAAATTCGTCCTCAATTTGTTGTACCTTGGCCTCGAGATACGTGATCTCGTCATTAGTTTGCTTCAGTTGGCCTTTATCCCTATAGGTCTTGCTGTCAGTAATGCGTTGTTGGAGTTGTTATCGAAGTGGATAGACTAGTTGGCTTTTAATGGCCAACCTTCCAAAAAAATCATTGACTTTCTCTAGTAGCACATAACCATTTGCCAAGGCATTAGTTATCAAAGCTTTTAATGTAGCAATATTTTTGCGTTTCTACTTGATTTCACTGCTCTAGCTTGTAGTTGGATCTAACAGTGCTACTTTGGCTATATCTAAACTCTTCTTCAGCTCCTTATTGGTGGCCACAAGTTACATGCATGTTGTCTGAATATGGTTGCAACACTCGACCAAAGTGATGGGTTAAAATTCATCAGCACTTCAATTACTAAATCAGCCATGGTTGGCTAAACTGCTCTTAGCTTCAACATCACTTGGTCGACCTGTGATTGTAGTTGTTAATTAGTCTTTTGGAGTTGATATCACTCCACCATGATAGCGATGATTTGCTGCTTCTACTACTTGTGCTCAGTGACCAGGTCATTGTGGATCTGTTCAGCCCTCTGAGTTTCCTATTGGATAAATCCAAACAATTCTGTAGATGACTAGTGCTAAAGGTTCTCCAACTATATTGTTGATGGGCCCAGGAATTTTCTTTGTAGGGGTTGGCCACTAGCAATGGATTTTTCTGAGTGGCCTTGGGGGGAAGTTACAAGCTACATGGTCTCAAGAAATTGGGGAGTAGGAGGGATAATTGTTGGTTCTGGAACAATAGGGAAATTTATAGGAAATGAGGTTTCAAATGGTTCGATCACAGTGGATTGTGGTTGTGAAGTGATTGGTTCCTCGCCCAAGAGTGGGCCTGTTCCTATTAATAGTGGTACCAGGGAGGTTTGAACAATAGTATGGCCTTCACCCTCATTCAATGACTATGTGGAATCAATAGCCAAGTCGACTTCCATTTCTTTTGTGGCTATGCGAGTGCCTGGAGGGATTGCATCAGACAAGGTCATGGAGGTGGAAGTTGTATGGGGGGAGGGATCCCGTGACCTAGGTGAAACAATAGAGGTGGATTGTGGGCTTTCTTCAATAATTGGGGAGGTTGATTCTGAATGGAGTCCACCCCTAGTGACGTCAACAATAGTCATGGTAGGAAATGTCTTTTGCTTCTTGGCTATTGGTAGCTTGGTACCTTGAGGCTACCTGGGTTTGGGGATGGTTGGCTTAGTCTGAGAGTGAGGGCCATGAGGGGGTATATCCACAGCGAGGGGAGTAGTTATGATCAAATTAAATAGAGTAAACCCTTCAAAAATACCAGACTGGGGAGTCATACCTGGTGAACCCATGAAGCTAGCAACTATTTGCTTAATGGAGCTCATTTGTTGCTCCATTTGAGAGACCATCAGCTATAAATCCTCCTCCGACCCCCTCTTCCTATTGCTCCCAGCAATGTACCCTATCCGCGGTTGCAATTGCATGCCTCTAAACAAGTATTTAAATTAGCCATCTGTAGTCTCACAGGTAACCCATGCTCACGATCCAATCTCTGCGTGGAATGCCCATTATGATAATGTGAACCACAGCGGCCTCATTTGGAAACTTTCTAGACAGACGCATTGTGGCCTGATATAAGTATGGATGTGTGTCACCCCAAACAATATTATTTGCGAGTAGCTATTGAGAAATCTCTTGGGGATTCTATCTTCCACCCTTATGGTCGTCAACATCTTGTAGTACTAGTTCTTAAAGCATTATTCATTGATCTCTTTGCTATTGGGTCCTTGGATATCCTCCATGGTGTGTATCTGAGTACCAGTGGTTGCTCATCTGTGATTTTTGCGAGGTTCCTTCCTCTTGGTGGGCATGATTTCCACATCATGAAAGTCATAATAAAATACCCAAAAATGAAATCTATGCTTCCTCTGTATACATCTTTGCAAGCTTCAAATAAATCATTCAACAAAAATCCCAACTAGTTGAGGGAAGCTCCTTCAGAACAGTGCTTTGCAACCAATATGGTGCCCAATGTGAACTCATTTTTGGAGAAGTGTCCTGTTAGGCCCCTATACTACTAGTGTCAGCCCTTATTGTTATTAGTACAAACCACTTATTATATTGATGTACCCATCTAGTGCCCATATTGTTACTATGGTGCCCCATAGAAGCCCACTATTATTATTATTGTGCCCTTACATTATTATTGTTATGTCGGCTCTGATTATGTTATGAGCCCTTAGACTCCTATATATAGAAAGGAGGTCTTTTCATTTGTATCATCCAAGAATTGTTCATTTATGTAATGTAAAGGAGTTTGCCCCCTTGAAGAGGCTAAATTCTAAGGCGTTGATCTATATTTTCTATCTTTTCTTGAGCTGGTTTCATAACATTTGGTATCAGAGCTTTGGATTCCAGGGTTTCGCTGCTCCAAACAGGTCATCGTGGTAGTTTCGCTATAGCTTTTTTTCGGCCAAGTTTCAGAAGTTGAAAAAAACCCATTTGAGAAGACATCACGATAAATCTCGGTTTCGAATTTCAGAGCATTTTGCGTTATAATTGCGAGATATGATCTGAGGAAGTTGGTCATTTTTCAGACTCCTGAATTACATTCCAAACAGGTGACCGGGGGAAAATCGTCATAACCTTTTCTCTTAGCATTGGATTGAAATTTCATAAAAAGGTGTAGAAAGAAGACAGACTGTAGTTGCTTCTATATATTTTTAAGAGCTACAGGTCAAAACAGTGACTCGTGGAATGTCGTACAAGTTCGCTCTACTAAATTAGTCTATAATCAGGTCATTGTGGGAGATTTGGCGTAACTCTTCATTTGAGAATCCAATCATGGTCACACTAGTGGCATTGGAAAGAGAACATAGAGGGATACCACAGGTCACAATTTTAGAACTGGATGATCCGAAATTACAGAGATACATCAGAGGTAATATCGAGCTCCTACAAAGTGAAAAAAGGTGTGTCTATTATTTAAATGTTTGCTTAAGCTTGGTTTGAAAATTTATTTTGAAGGAATTCAAAGGGCATAGTGAAGCATTATTATCAGTAATTGATGCCCCGAAGAAAGAAAATGGAAACACCTAGTAGGCGACTTGAAAGCTCTATCATGACTCATGAAGAAGAGGAAGAAATGCAACATAATATATCAAAATTACGAGACCAAGTGCAACAAGTGTCACTTGGACAAAAAGGAACAGAATCTAAAATGGATTGTTTAAAGAAAGGTGTAGAAGCTAAGATGAATGACGTGGAAGCTAAGATGAATGGCGTGGAAGCTAAGATGGATGATTTGATTATAGATTTGAAGACAGACATGGAAGAATTGAAGATAAATATGAATAAGTTGCTACAAGAAAGGATCATTAAGGGTGAAAGGGTAGTAAAGGAAACTCATGATGAGAACAAAAGAAATGTTAATCATGATTCCATAGACTCTAATGTTGGATCGAAGACCCACCATATTCCAAAAATCGATATGAGGAAGTTTGATGGAAAGAATCCCGCAACATGGATATTACAGATGGAGCAATGTTTTGATCTCAATAATGTGCAAAACACACAAAAGGTACGTATGGCAACTTTATATTTGGAACCAAATCAGTTTGTATGGTATCAATGGCTTTGCTCTCGTAAACAATTTGTCACTTGGGCAATTTTTACGGAAGAATTGATGGCACATTATGAGGATACAAAAAGCAACACTTTTTTTAGCCAATTGATAAGTCTCAAACAAAAGGGTTCAATAATGGAGCACATTGAGAGTTCCAAAAACTGAACATAAGGGTAAAAGATATTCCAGAGGAGCATAGGATTGATGTGTTCATAGGGTCTTTAAAGGATAATATCCAACATTGTGTTC
>APFE030584129.1:0-18503 GCA_000404065.3 Pinus taeda
AGGGACCCAACTTGCTTATTGGATGGAAGAATATATCTATATATATATATATATATATATATATTATAATATATATATATATATATATATATATATATAATATATATATATAATATATAATATATATATATAATATATATATATATATATATATATATAACATTGATGTCAAATAAGAAGAACAATCAACCCATTGCCAACTTGGATGCACCTTGGGATAGTTTTAGTTCTCCCTAAGTGGCTTCCATCCTACCCCTCCCCATGAGGTTTGAACTTGAGACCTAGAGGGGACTAAACCAAACACAAACCAACTAGTATACACCTCACGGGTAACAAGAAAGATAATTATGGCAATAGGTGACAATAATTCAAATGGTCTACACCTCGTGTGTAACAATAAAGATAAATGCAGCAATAGGGTGTCAATAATTCAAATTTTAGGGTGGGACGTCAATTGCATGATTAAAAAAAAATAACACAAATAATCACAAACCCCCATTTATAAAATGCAAGTAACTCAATAAATTTAATCACAATTTTTCATTAAAAGATGACGATGAAAAATATTCTTTTTCATTAAATCTTGAACATACACTTAATATTTATAATAAAAAACCTTTAAATATGGCATTCTCTTTCCAATATAAATACGCTTCTAAATGTAATCAATACAAAGAAAATGTGGTAAAAAAAGTGACACATATTGATAACAAAAATAGATACTATGATTTAATAGCATCATCTTATACAATTGTAGTAATTATTAACTATTTATTCCATAAAATGGTTATAGTTATGGGTGATGTTGTTGAACTAAACCAACTTAAATTGCATTAATTCCATCCAACATCATTAAGAAGGATATGCAAAAGTATGCAAACTAATATAATTGTATTTGTTCCTGTCAATGTTAGAAATATATGAATAAGTATACATATTGACATAATTGGTTCAGGTTAATTTTAATGTTTCCTCCTAAGAGGTTACATGTTCAAATCTAAAGGGGGGTAGAGTATGCATGTTTTTGTAGACTATACTAGTCACATCTCGTGTGGAGGTGGGTCTTTTGTCTCACAAACAAGAGAGTTTCATACACCAATTTGGTGTTTGCCTTGACTTTGACCTTAAAATTATAATAATATTATTATTTAATTTAAGTTAGCTTTAAAAGTTACTTGACACTACTAGACAAAGATACAAAAGAATACATAAACCAATTTAAATTATTCAAACTAATAAAGGAGGATGAAGCCAAATTCTTAACCATAATCATTGCTCCAAATTGCCATTAAACCAAAATTTGATGAAAGACACACACATTAGTTAGAGAAAAATATTGATTATTTTATTTAGATATTAATTATCAATTATATGTAAAATGAACCACAAGTGTGGGATATTAGCGTTAAGTCTATGCTTTGGATTAAAAAAACATATAGATTGTCTACATCTCCACAAGGTTAAACAAAAATAAAAGGAAGTAGGATTTCCTCAACCTCTACTTACACTCCATTTACAATGGTGATAGTTTCTAATAAAAAACATAACAATTTAAAGAAAAACATTTTATTTTGGAATGTCAACAATAGTATCAGGTGTATAAAATCTAGCGAAATGATGTGATAGGAATCCACCTAATGGAGTTGTTCCATACTCATTAATAATAAGTAATTTAACCTTACATTTTATTGATTTGCAAGACTCTTTGACAAGATTATTTGCCGCTAAATTATATTCCTTGTAGAAGTTAATGAAGGATAATATATGGAACCTAGGCATAGTGTTTTTTCTTTCTTTACAATATGGAAAGAGTGAGGTGTGATCATGGGCTAACCCATCTAGCCAATTGCATACCAAATTGGGAGCCTAAGTATATCAAAACAAAACCTTAATATTTAGAGTAATGGAAATAACTATTTCAATCTCACATATTTTTGTATTATTGTTAGAGTGTGTACTTGTCTCATGCTTGAAGGAGACCAATCTCTTGATGTAGCAAATTATGTCCTCACCTAGATTAATGCCAGGATTCTTGTTGGGAATGTGTTATATTCATTGCATGATTAGCTCCATGTGTTATACATTGCACTAAGGGGATCACAAGAGAGATTGGATAGGCCCCCCTTGGATAGGGATTAATGTGTTGAGCACAAAAAAAAATAGTTATTTTAAGTCCATTGTGGGCTTTCTTTTGGCATTTTTTGACAATTATTTTTTTGTTGTACTGATATTTCCGGATCCATCGCATTTGAGAATTTTTCATCGACGTTTCGAACCTTCTACCGAGGTTCATTATTAAGATGTAAAAAGACAAGAAATAATAGATCTCATGAATGCCCAATAAATAGGTTAGTGATGGGAGTATAACAGAATGAGCCAACAAGGTAACCCTAGATTACTGAAAGGTGAGATTGATTATATTAATATTAATAGATATTATTATATTAATGTTTTAATGTAAGTTTTAATAGTGTTTATTATATATTATATCATGGATTAATAATCTATTAATTCTAAACTAATAGAATTAAATTATTTAGTTAATGTTAATTAGTTTGTTTTCAAATTAAGTTTATATATGTATATTTAACAAATTATTTTTTCACCCATTGTAATATAGTTTTCATTAATGAATCTAAAAAATGTTAATGGGTTAGGGTTTGGATGCCATGGAATCCTATATATTGTATTGTAAATGGGGTTCATACAATGTGAGTTGGAGGTGTGGCTCTAAACACTTGCTAATTATCTTGGTTAAGGGTTTTTAAGGTAATTATATGAGTACTATATGTGAATGTTATTGTATTCATTTCTATTTTTTTATAAAGAATCTATATGCATTATTATACTATAAAGGTTTAAAACTTATGATTCCCCCTTGATGAAAAATTACAAAAGCATAAGGCAATGCATGAATTGCTTGCAATGTTTTGGATATATTCCTTTTGAATCCATAGGAAACATTAAGTAGTTGAGCTTGTCTATAACGATGAATAAAGATGGATGTTTGTCCATAAATATAGTATCTTTCCTAGTAGTCCAAATTCCCCACATTATGTGAATTAGGAGAGGAATGAATGTATTTTGTCTATATCTCTCTACAAATTAACCATTACATGTGTTTAAGGGACTAGCTCAGTCGAGTCAAAACATAATAGTAAGTTGGTGTTGTCGCTACTATAACACCCTCAAAATTTTTTGGCCTACATCCATATTTTGGAGCCTACTTTGACTTTCATGTTGTCGTTGCAAGTATAAAGAGTCATTAAATGCATTTTCTCTTTAAGTGTTCTAGTCTCGTTTGGAAGAAAACCAAAGCATCATCTTTTAGCATGACAAGAGTCAAATATTGTGTAAATGTAGTTATGGTTTGTTTCAAGGGGTAAATTTGCTATCAATGAGTCTTACTTATCATCTAGACATGTATTATATTAATTCCCGAAGTTTCAAGCATTGTTGCATAAGTGTTGTCACTGTCGTCGCAAATTGTACCTTTATTGTCACATTTGGGGAAAGTTGTTGCATTGTCATTGCATTAAGGGGATTATGTTGTTCATGTGTTTTGAGTGATTAATGTTATGTCTTAAATTGTTCTAAGTGTATGATCATGCTCAAGTTTTTTCCTTGTTCATTTGGTCTTCATTAATCCTGCACTTAGCCAAATCCATAAAAGTGCCTTCTTGAGCAGCTTGACTTCACTCAACCTCCCTGAACTGCGCATTTTCTAGTATCAACCTTCAAGCTCAGACCTTGCCTCTTGGAACTATGCAATGTGCAATTCTTTCCTTCTATAAGTGTGCACGACGCAGTCTCAGGGCTCAGCCCTGACCCTTGAGCTCTAGAACTATGTAGCCTCACTTTGTAGTCACCTTCTTCGATGAACTGCATAGTCTCAAGCAACAATCCTCCTACTTGACTCCTTGAACTATGCATCTGCGCAAACCCTAGGTCTCTGTCCCTCCAAAAATTCATAGAGCTAAACCTCAAGCCTCAAGCCGACCTCCTTAAGCCCCTCATCTACGCAGTTTCCTTTCCATGGCCTACCTAAACTATGCATTGCATAGTCTCAAGGCTTAGTCTTGGCTCTTTTCCTCTTGAGTTGTGCAACTGTGCAATCCTTGAGCTAGTCTCTCAGCCCAACACCTGCTTCCAGCTCAATGAGTGGTTGTCATGAAGCATGTTAGACTAGGGGTTTATTGGACTATGTCATCTTTCCGTGAGTGTATTTCAGTTGCAGGTATTGTATCATGTTATGACAGGATGATGATGAAGGATATGAAGAAGCAGACCCTGATAAAATACACCTTTGTAGCTATAAAGATAAGTTGATCAATCAAGAAAAGACAAAGGGACACCTAATTGTGATAACAGATGTAGATCAAAGTCATATTGAAGACTTCCTACTTTGAGGCCTTATTGAAGAGGAAGAAGAAAAACATGTACCATCTTTCAAGAAGACACAAAGATAACGAAAACAAGAATGGCTTGACATTTCCATATAATCATGCAATCCATGTCATCAATGTCATGTCATGTCTTGACTAGGTGTCATGTCAAGATCTATATGAGTCATCATTTTCCACATCATTTGTGGATTATGTAATTTCAATATATGAGAAATGTAATGTAAAGTGGAAGTCCAATGATCATCTATAGAATGTGAAAAGTCATGAAGGAGTCAAAAGGTCATAGAGAAGTGAAACAGTGATTAGGGTAGTACAAGAGTCACAAGGGAGGTGAATGGCCACCCAATTTGTTATATATACATCCTCATAGCTTATGCAAAGGACTATTCACCTTGGCTCTTCCTACAAAGATTTAGATAGGGAGATAGTTCTTTTGGAGGAGCAAGTGGTTGCTCTAACACTCCACTATTGGAGCTATTGGTTTTCATTGTACTAATGTATCTTGGAACTTTTGATTAATTATTGAAGCTCGTTGATCCAACACACTTTCATTGGTATGTCATAAATATTGTAATATATTCTTTGAATGTTTGTGATGTATGTTTTTTTTCATCTGTATTAAGGAAATTGAACTATTTCGACGGATTTAGTACTTATCTTGTTAATGGTTTGTTGTATGTTTTTTAACAATCATTTTTACTATGTGAATTATTTCGCTAGTTGATCAACAATTCATACATATGTATATGCTCGTGTGTCTTTACTAGATTAGTACTATTACTTTTCTTTTAAAGGCTCAATTTTATCTCCCTTTCGGTTAAAGAACCTTGAGACATTCTGCAACTAAACATTCCACAAGGTATACTCACTTGTTCATATGAAAGTACATGTACATTACTCTCTTATGTTGACCATTGTAGCCAAGGAAAATCTCTAAGAACATATGGCAGTTGTGCTTTATTTCTGGAAGGGCTCCCACACCAAACGGTGTGTAGTCTAATTCAGACCTTTCATTGGGGAGACCCCCTTACATGTTGGTAGTATCTAGCATCGTCAACATTCTGGCTACTAGAAGGAGGGAAACAACCTTTTTATGGTTGAAAACTCACCACATCCTAACAAACAAACTTTCATGCAAGGAAGTATCATTGGCATTTCCACTCCCACTCATACTCCTGAAAATGAAGAAAATATTCAGTCTAGTCTAGGAAAATCCTTTGAAGTTACATATGATAAGCTCTGGACTATCTGACCCATCACTCGTTAGTTTGTAAGAGCTCTTGGTTTATTCCTTGTTACTATTATTCTACCTCATAATCCTTTAAAGAAAGAAATAACTCCTAACGGTGTATTAGTTTCTTCGATGGAATATTTGGTTATTGCAACACTTGAGGAGTTGGTTGAACCTACAGAAAAATCAAGGGGAACTTCCACCCATTGATGATAATCCAAACAATGAAGGGGAAGATTTTTAGTTTTCTTACGAGGAAGATCTCAACGGTGAAGGAGAAGCTTCTTCATATTTAGAGGAAGAGGAGGAGGAAAGATATGAAGACATGGATGATGTAGACCTGGATTAGATGACCCAAGGGAAACTCTCTCTTCTGGATAATCTTCACAAGATGTTAAAACATCTAGAAATTTTTTTATCAAAATTTGACCTGGAGAAGAAGACCAAAGATGAATACCATCTAGACAATTTCTACATGCATTTACAGATTCTTGAGGTACCTTTTGATGATGTTTCTTGCAGACTCTTTCTGTACACTTTAGGAAGTAGATCATCGGTATGGTATCACATTCTTCCAACCAATTCAATCCATAGATGGAGGGAGTTTAAGAAGCTATTTCTTGAAAAGTTTGTTGACGATAAGACTCCCACCATGTTATTGAAATAACTTGGGAATTTGAAAGTGGGGAAAAAGAAAGAATTAAAGATTTTAATCAGAGATTTACTTGTTTGTTGAACAAGTTCCCCATTGATGTACAACCTCACGATGATATCACTGAGGATTATTACACAACTAGTTTTCCAACTAACATCTCTGTATTTGTTAAAAGAGTTGCGAAGAAGACTTTATCCTTAAACTTTGAAGAAGCTCTTGTAGTTGAAAAATATTTGAATTCTATTAGAGTCATTGAAGACATTAATAATCCCAAAGATTCCAAAGAAGTTGGCAAGAATAACCAAGCCTCTTCTGGTATAGCTAAGGAGAAAGATTCTTTCTATATGGAAATCTTGACCAAGTCCTTGAAGTTTCTAACGAATGAAGTATCAGAGTTAAAGAGATGGTCATGTGAGGAATCCACTACTAGAAACGAGTATTTAAAGCCATCATTATTTAAAAAGAACACTAATTCACAATTGGCCAAATTTGCTCATAGTTTTAATGCGATGTTCAATATCGAAATCTTGGGCATGGATAATTTATGCACTTTTCATCAGGGGAAACACTCAAACAAGACATGCCCTCAATGGAACCAAAATATGACCACTATGATGGCTAATCTCATTGATACTCTATTAGTAGAAGAACAACAAGAGCATATTGAAGAAACAAATGAACCTATCTCGATCGAAGAATGTTCAAGTGTTGGAAATTCAATGAACATGTTTAGTGTCATATACAACAATGATAACAAAGTGTTGACCAATCATAAGTGAGTGAAGCTCCTCCCAAGCAGTTGTCTGACTATTACAACTTGAGGAGAAAGGGACCTATTTCTGAGTAGGAACTTAAGAATAAGTTGATGTGAAGGATTCTACCACCTTCTTCCAAGAACACTTCTAGCAATAACAAGAACAAGTCCACCACTTCTACTGAAATGAATAAAGTTACACCACTTGAATCATCACCATAGCTTGTTAAGATGAAAAGCATTGATTATAATTTTGTGGAACATATGAAAATAACTCAAGCGAGAATTTCACTCTTTGACCTCACAAAGATAACGAACCAATGAGAATTGATTCTCCATGCACTCTCATTGCACACTTCGGCAGGTAAAGAAGTTTCTTCTTCTCAAGTAATGTTTGATAACCCTCGTGAAATCATTGAATCTATTGTAAATTCTATAAAGGTAAGTTCTAACACACTACCTTCTATTCATTCTGGTGCATCCGCGAATGTTATGCCATTGTCAATTACCAAAAAAAAAATGAAAAATGGGATAAAAATGATGCACAGATCATACAACTAGACAAATCATTTGTCCATTCCATTGGTGAACTCAATGATGCTATCATTCATTTTTCATATGATCATAGATTTCACTAGTGTATAAATATCATAGTTTTTGACATTCCCAAATCCTATGGTTTACTGCTGAGAAGAGATTGGTCTAGTAAACTACAAGGATACTTTGCAACAGACTAGTCTCACTTATGGCTTCCATACAAGGGAAAAAATAACTAGATTCGAGTTGAAAGTGAACCTTACATGAAGCATACCATGACACAACCTGAAGAAAAAAATAAACCAATGGGCTTCACAAAGGTGATCTATGGAAATTCTTTTCCTAGAAGTAGATCACGGATGTTATCTAGCACAACCTTCTCTTGTCTCACCTAATACACAATTGGAACTCCTTCCTTGAAATCTAATTGGTGCTAATGAATTTTATACAGTAGACGTAGATAGTACTAGTATAGGACATAGCTCCACTATTTGTAACACTTGGATTTCATATTTTGACAGTTTAAAAATGCAGGAGGGCTCTGGATCTAGTTGCATTTTAATAGACCTGCAACAGAGAAAACATTTGATCTCTTGTCTCTTAGAGTTTGAGTGCACCGATAATGTTGTTGAATATGAAAAACTCATCTTGGGTTTGAACAAAGTCATTGACCTCAAAGTTGAGGTACTCAAAGCAATAGGTGACTCCGAAATCATCATACAATATGTACGAAATACTATACACTATGTGTCACCTAATATTTAAAGTTATCAACTAGGTATGGCATTTAATTTCACAATTCCAAGCTTTTAATATTATGTTTGTTCCTAGAATCCGTAATGTTGTTGCCGATGCATTAGCGAATGCTGCTACTTGGTTATCCCCACTGAAGGATGGATTTTATATTGAAATTATTTATAGGCCATTCATTTTGGGTAATATTACTAATTTACGCATTTTCAATGACAACCAACAAATATTGGATTTTATGGTGAACATTGATGTGTTCAAAGATGTAGCCATCGACAAAGAAGAGCATGAGAAAATGTTGCAAAATTCAACTCAAGTAAGCAAAGGAAATCACATGCCCAAGGTCGTGGTGTCATTGGAAAACATGTATGATCTGCATAATCAATTTAAGGGACCAGACAATGCGAAGACTTATAGCTTGACCCTGTCACAAGAATAGATAAATATTGGTACAAAAACATATCAGAAGTTTGTTAACCTCAGTACTTGTTGCACACCTTAGGGGTGACAAGATTTAATCTGTCTTTTTAAGCAATACGAATATGTTTTCGCGTGGACATACACCAATCTTAAAACTTCTGACATGCAAATAAACCAGCATGTGATTCCAATTAAGGAAGGGTCCAAGCCTTTTTAGAAGAATTTGTGGAAAGTTCGTCCGACTCTTAAGCCTATGATTCAGAAAGAGTTGAGAAATCTTTTGGATGCTCGGATCATTTTCAAAGTTTGTCATTCAACATGAGTCTCAAATATGGTTATGGTAAGGAAGAAGTTCAGGGAAATATGCATGTGTGTTTCACAATCTTAATCGTGCCTCGGACAAACACAATTATCCATAGACATTGATGGAACAAATTTTATAGACAGTATTAGGGTCTAAAATGTTTTCATTTCTTGATGTCTTTTTAGGTTACAACTAGGTTCTGGTGTCAGAACCCAAGTGGCACAAGACAACATTTCAAACTAAGTGGGGTTTGTTTGGTTTTAGAAGAATTCCATTTGGGCTTATTAATGCATATGCAACCTTTCAACATGCTATGGACATTGCATTTTGTGGTTTCATTGGACAGAGTGTTGTGTTCTACTTAGATAACGTGATAGTGCTTTCAAAAAGAATATATGACCACTTACACCATCTAAAGAAAATTTTCAAGCGATGTTACAAAAAAGGGTTATCTCTTAATCCCAAGAAGGTCATTTTCGTAATATTCAAGGGAAATATCTTGGGACATATCATTGAAAATAGTGGTATTAAGGTGGACCTCAAATATGTTAGAAAAATGATTTAGATTCCCTTCCCAGCGAATAAGAAATCCATGCTGTACTTCTTAGGGAAAATCAATTTCCTTCACAAATTCATCTTTGACTATGCTCAGATAGTGAAACCACTACAAGAGAGGATAATGAAGGATGTGACATACAAGTGGGATAAAAGGGAAAATGATTCATTCGCCAGTATAAAGAAAGAAATTAAAAAAGAAATAACATTATATAACCTGAATTTTGGCAAAAAAATCTTGTTATACACCTTTTCTTCTGATACTTCTCTTGTTGTTGTTCTTACAAAAAAGGATGATCATGATAATGAACGACTTATATAATTCATGAGTGTCAACTTGCAAGGAACTGAACTCAATTACACAATCTACAAGGAAGTAAAACACTTTAGGCTGTATCTTCTAAAGAATCATGTTATTATCTTTGTGCCACACCTAGCTATTAGATCATTGTTTGTTCAACAAGAGCTGGGTGAAAGAAGAGCAAACTCGATGACCAACTTGTAGGAGTACGATCTTGAGTTCAAACTAGTTTACTCAATCAAAGGTCATGGTCTATGCCAGCTAGCAGCAAAAGTGACAAGTACACCAGAAGATGACTCTTTTGGATGGGAGCAGGAAATAGAAATGTATAATATCAAACAAGCTACGCCCAGTGACACACAACCTCTTAGTACACAAATGTGATACAATATCTTGAGCACGGTACCCTTCCCTCTCATTTATTAGTGAGAAAAAAGATGGCTTTCAGGTTCTGAGCTCTATCTTATCAGTTGGTACACAGAGTACTTTTTAGTAAGCACCAAAACGAGGTCATGCTCAAATGTTTGTAATCATTGGATTTAGAAAGGGTATCATGTGACCTCCATGATAGACTAGTTAGAGGATAATTTTTGGGAGACACTACCATGCACAAATTCATTTAGGTCATTTTCTATTAGCTCACACTTTTCAAATATGCTCATGTAGAAATTATGGTGTAGATTTGCAACTTCTCATGAAGTTTTAATCAAAATAAGAAGACACAAACCTACTCTACTGCTCTCCATAATTTAATTCACAATTTATAACATGAATCACAAGCATGAAATGAAAAATAACACACATGCACACGTTATTTTTCTTGGGAAAGCAGTCTGCTAAAAACCCTATGCCTGCTTGCATTAATATGATGAATAGAGATGTATTATAATTTCTTTTCTCAACTGAGCACAACTTGCGAGTGAAGAACCTATCTCTCTACTCACTGAGAAGCTCTGAACCAAACTTATTGAATTTCTAATTCTTCTTGAGCCACTACTTCCTTACGCATTTCCTAAGAAATAAGGCCCATATTATTTAGGAACCTCTCCAAAATGGATTGCGCAATTCCCAAGGTTGATCATCTGACTGCATGCAATACTTGTACACTCAAGACTAGTCTACAACTGATGTTACACTGGCTTGGCATCTCCACCACAGTTGGGGAAATTGAATTCTCTACATGCACTAGCTATTTTGGGCTGATTGATAAGTTAACTGGATGATCACTGAGTTTGACTAAAGACCTGCTGCAAAACTAACTTTCTAGTCGTTCCTCCAATAGTTGCAACTAGTTTATCTGAAAACAACTTGAGATAATTGAATTTGATTGCTACAAATTAGAAATCACACATGCATAACTGAATTATAACTCCTACAACTCTAATTTACTGAGTAAATTGGGTGACACAAGCCATGTCACACAAGTTAACTACATCCAAGTTGTCTACTGATGTGGAAATTTATTTTTTATCAATTTAATCAAGGCAAAATCAAATTGAGAATTTATTGCTTCATTTTTCAACACTCCCTCTCAACAAGAAAGGGATTATAAACCACCCCTATCCTACACCTGTGGAACTCAAACTTCTCTCTTGACAAATCTTTTGTCAAAATTTGAGTATCTTGTTCCTCTGTCACAATGTAGTGTAGCAACATTATATGCCTTTACACACAGTCCCATAAATGGTGATACCAAATATCTATATGCTTAGATCTGTCATGAAATATAGGATTCTCATAGAGCTTTATGCAACTCTAATTATCACAGTAGATCACAATTGGATCCCTCATTCGACCAAATAGTCTAATAAGTATCTTTCTCATCCAGATCACCTCACATGATGCTTGACTTGTGACCATGTATTTTGCTTCTATCGAGTTGAGTGCCACATATATTTTATTCCTACTGTACTAGGAAATAGTTGCAGATCCAACATTGAAAATTACACTTGATGTACTCTTTGAGTATGATGGACTCCCCACCCAATCTACATCTGTGAAGCCATGCAACTTCACTCCCTCTATCTATTCGTACCATAGTCCAAACTGGGTAGTGCCTCTAAGGTACTATAAAACATGATTACATGCCTTCCAAAATAATTTGGTTGGCCTAATCATAGCTTGGCTCAACTAGTTGACTGCATAGCACATATTTGGTCATGTGTTTACAATATACATGAGTGAGTCTACTAGCTGTCGATAAATGGTAGCATCTACTTCCTCACCTGAAATAACATCCTCTTTCCTCTAGTTGGTCGTCAGCGGTGTCTTTGTGGGCTTGTAACTCTCCATGTAGAACTTCTGTAGTATCTCATGTGCATGCTTGCCTTGAGAGACAAATAGTCCCCATCACCTTGCCACACTTCCAACCCGAGGAAGTAGTGTATGAGACCCATTTCCTTCATTTTAAATTCCCTTGAAAGGTCCTCCTTGCAAGATCTAATCAGCTGCTCATCACTAGTGAAAATCAAATAATCAGCATATAAGACAATAATAAGCAAATTACCTTCTACCAAGATGTGATAGAGTTTTGCATCCACTTCACTTTTGGTGAAGCCCAAACCAGTGAGATAGTTATTGATCCTAGTGTACCAAGCATGAGGTGCTTGTTTGATATTGTAAAATTCTCAATTGAGTTTTGCACACATGAGACTCTAAATCAAAAGTCTCAAAACCTTCTATTTTCTCGATGTACACCTCCTCATCAATAACCCCATTGATAAATGTTGTTTTTACATGCATCTCGTGCATCTTCCACCCCATCTACACAACCAGATAAAGAATTGATCTAATGGATGAGTACGCTACAACAGGATAAAAGGTCTCCTCATAGTAAATTCCCTCAACTTGAGAGTACCCCTTGGCCAAAAATATAACCTTATACCTCTCTATGCTTCCGTCTACTGCCTACTTCACCTTGAAGATCCATCTTGAACCCACTACTGATTTATCTACTGGTCTTGGGAACACTTCCCAAACACTTTTCTTTATAGTGGATTTGTATTCCTCCATCATTGCATCAACCCATAAAGGTTTCTATACTGCTTCCTTGAAAGAGGATGGCTCAGTATCTACAAGCTCAGTCATTAGATCCATGTAGCCAGTGTACCAATTAGGTGACCTCCTCTTCCCGTGCAAATTTGAAGGAGCTCCCACATTCTCCTTCACATCCTACAGAAGTCTATGAGCTTCCCTAGTTCTTTTCATGCCTTCTCTGGATGGTTCTTTTTGAGTGGCTGTCTCCACTCCCTGATCCTCAATTTGTGGTTGCTCCACAACTTCTTAAGGCTCCTCCTTTGGAGATAAAAGCTCCTATTTTGGTGGGATCTAAAGCTCCCTCTCAAGAGAGCACCGCATCTCTTTCTCCTCATAAAATTTTACATCCTTTTACACAATTGTCATTTTGAGGGATGGAAGGTACACACGGTAGTTGTGGGGATTTTCTGTGTAACTCACAAATACCCCCAATTTTGCAGCTGACTCAAGATTCTTCCTTGATTCTTTCAAAACATGGCAGTGAATAGAGGCTCCAAAAATCATGAAGTGTGACACATCCTAATTTCTCCCCAAGAAATCATGTTCTGGTGTAATCGTGCCCAGAGTCTAATGAGGACTCTACTTCTACAAATAGACTACTCTGTTGCATGCTTCAACCAGTAGATGTAGAGGTTGGCCTTGGTCGTACAACATTTCCCTCACTTCTCCCACAATACTATGCTCTTTCTCTCAGCCACCCCATTCTATTATGGGTTGTGGGGTGTTGTCAACTCTCATTGAATGCCTTCTTTCCCACATAAATTTTTGAATTCAGTTGCACGTACTCAACTTCATTATCTCTCCTAAGAGCCTTCACCTTCTTGTCAGTTTCTTTCTCAACCAATGCCTTGAATTCTAAAAGCTTGGATAATGTCTCATCCTTCTTCTACATGAAGAAGATCCAATAATTCCTTAAGAAGTCATCAATAAAAATGACAAAATATTTGTGTTTGGAAGTGGAGGTTTTGGAGAAAGGTCCACAGACATCAGAGTTGATCCTTTCTAGGACTGCATGTGCTTTGTTGTCTCGATCATGGAATGTGGATTTTGTGTACTTCCCCAAGGTACATCCTTTGCATACATCTTGTTTCTCAAGTGATCTTTTAGGGAGGCTAGTGGTTATTTGTTGCATAATCTTCTAGACACCATGATGCAAATGGCCAAGTTTTATGTGCCAAAGTTCACCAACATCGTGAACCTGCACTTTCTCCACCTTAGTTCTTAATGCAACACATTCTTCCACATCTAGCTTATATAGGTTCTTCACACGAGCCACAATTTGATTCACTTGTCCCATGGCTATGTGTCTCAGGAATGCTTTTCCTTTGTTAAATATCACATCATAACCATGGTCTTCCAAAACTATAACAAAGATGAGATTTTTCTTTAGGCCTGGAACAAACATGACATCCTTGAGCCTGAGAAGGGAGACGGAATCCCTCTAAATGGTGACTGTACCAATCTTGGTCACACTGTACCTTCCATCATCCCCTAACTCGATGTGCATCTTCAAATATTTCTCCTCTAGGTCACTAAAATAGTCTCTACACCTTGTCATGTGGAATGATGCACCTAAGTCGAAGTACCACATGCTCCCCATCACTGTGCTGCCCATGCATGTGATAAGGGTAAATTCAAGATTGAACTGTGAAGCTAAGGCTTCACCTTCTCCTCCTCATAAGCTCTTATTACTTTCATTTTCTGTTTGGATACTTCGTGACATAATGCCCAGATTCATGAGAATGGAAGCATTTAATTTTTGACAAATCTTTCTTCTTCCCCCCTTTTTTGGATTCTGGTTTTGTTTGAGATTTCTTCCCTTTTCTCTTCTTTTTGTAGGAATTTACAGGGTAAGTTCCTCAGATAGAACACCAAAGGACACCGCTCACAAACAGATCATAGATCAATACACTAGTATTTTTGACGTGGTTAAAACCCTCAAAGAGGGAAATAGTCCACGGCCTGAGCCAACGCGGCCACTTTAGGCAATTTATTAATGAAAGAATGAAATTTTACATAAGCTTCTCTCGTGAACAGTTAAACTACAAATGACCCTCCATGCTCTTTAAGTAGAGATCATGGACCAATCGGGTGTCAAGCCACGGATCAAGTGTCGGTAATACCGAGGAGAGAATGAATCGTTGGATCACTGCATATCGTGACCGTCGGTTTGTAAGTTACAAAAGTACATAGTAAAGAAACACACTTTACCTAACTCTATACTAGACCAAGTTATACTTAACTATTTCCTATGTGTCGGAAATCTAAATCCCCCTTAAAGAAAAACTGGGATAGGATTGAAGGATTTACAAATATGACACAATAGGAGAAGGAAGGAGGCACTAGAGCCTAGCCCCCCTTAGTGACAACTTCTTGAACTCCAACCATAAATCGAAGTTTAGTAAACTTCGCCTCTGTGAGAGCCTTTGTAAAGATGTCTGTAACGTGATCATCTGTTGAACAATATTGCACTTCAAGAACATGGTCATGAATGAGCTTTCTGATGAAGTGCATGTGTAGTTCAATGTGTTTGCTACGCTGATGTTGGACTGGATCTTTGCATAGTTGAATGGAACTTTTATTATCACACCAAAGTGTAGTCGGATGTTGCTGTTGAAAGTCAAACTCTGATAGGATCTTACGAAGCCACAAGGCTTCCTTACTAGCTTCTACGGCACCATGATACTCTGCTTCTGCTGAAGAAAGAGAAATGGCATACTTGTTTCTTGCAAGGCCATGTAATAGGTCCTGAACCAAGAGTGAACACATAACCGGCAGTAGACTTCCGATCATCAAGGTCACCAGCCCAATCGGAATCAGTGAAACCAACCAATAGAGGAGATGCTTCGGCACTGTAATGAATTCCAAACTGAATTGTACCTCGAACATAACGAAGTATTATTTTAGCTGCTTTCCAATGACTTTCACGTGGGTTTTGCATAAACTGAGCAACAAGACCAACAACAAAGGAAAGGTCAGGATGTGTATGGGTTAGATACAAAAGTTTTCCCACAAGTTAACGGTATAAGGTAGCATCAACTTCAGGGGAAGTACAAGTGACTGAAAGTTTGACTCCAGACTGAAAGGGAGAAGGAGCTGGCTTACAATATTCCATGTGAAAATGGTGTAGAAGATCACAGGCTACTTGGACTGGGAAAGGGAAATACCTTCCTTGGATTGCAAGACTTGAAGACCGAGAAAATAATGCAAGTGTCCTAAGTCTGTCATTTCAAACTTCTTTTTAAGGCTGGACTTCACATGGTTGATAAGGTTGGGATCACTACCAGTGAGGATAAGATCATCAAGATAAAGAACAAAAATGATAAGAGACTTACCCACTTTCTTGGTGTAGACAGTATTATCAGAATGGCACCTAGAAAAGCCAGATTCTAAAAGAAAGCTATCCATTTTGGCATACCAAGCCCGAGGAGCTTGCTTGAGACCATAAATGGATTTCTTAAGCCGACATACAAGACTGGAGTCTGTTTGTATAAAGTCAATAGATTGTTCCGTATAGATTTCTTCATGCAAGTCCTCATGCAAGAAGGCATATTTAACATCCATCTGATGGACTTCCCATTTAAAAGAGGCAGTAAGGCAAAGAACAAGGCGGACAGAGTTCATTTTGGCAACAGGGGAGAAGGTTTCAGTATAGCCAATGCCTTCAACTTGTGAAAAACCCTTAGCAACAAGATGAGCTTTATGTTTATCAACTTTCCCATCTAGTCCATACTTGGTTCTGTAAACCCATTTGCATCTAACAAGTTTTCGTCCCTTTGGTAGAGGAACAAGATCCGATGTATTGTTTGCCAATAATGAACGATATTCTTCATTCATAGCCGCGCCCTATTTTGGATTGCCTGAAGCTTCTGCAAAGGTGTCAAGATCATAATTCACTGAGGCTTGAGCCAGTAAAGAAGAGGCTCTATCGAACTGAGAACGTGTACGACGTTGATCTGTAGGATCACCGACAAGATCACCTGCTGCATCTCGAGTAGCACAGATCCATTTTGGAAGTGGAGGAGTTGAAGGAGGATCCTGAGAGGGTGGGGGAGGATTTTCATCCTCTCTTTCATCATCTGAAGAAGAAATATGTTCAAAAGTAGAAGAGATAGAGAGAGGTGGCACATTCGCCGAACTAGGCTCATAGGCCGATATATTTTCAACAAACTTTACATCTCTTCTAATGATAACATTTTTGGACTTAAGTGGAATAAGTCTATATCCTTTGACATCTTCAGAATATCCAACAAAAATACATTTTTCACTCTTAGGTTCTATAGCTTTATGTTTCTCATCTGGAATATGGGCCCATGCTTCACTTCCAAAAACACGAAAGTGACTCACATCTGGTTTAATTGAGCTCTATGCTTCTTCTGGAGTGATATTCTTTAAAACCTTAGTAGGAGTGCGATTTATTATGTAATTTGTACAGTTAATTGCTTCTGCACAATAATTAAGACTAAGTCCTTTGGATTGAAGCATACAATTAGCCATTTCCTTTAAGGTGCGATTCTTCCTTTCAGCTACACCATTTTGTTGTGGAGTATATGGAATAGTATGTTGCATTTGAATTCCATTCTCAGTGCAAAAGTTGATGAAGTTGTTTTTAACATATTCTCCAACATTATTAGATCTTAGCTTAAGAATTTGATGTCCAGATTGTTTTTCAACAAAGGCCTTAAAGTCCAAGAACATGTTAAATACTTCACTCTCGAGTTTTAAGAAGTATACCCAAGTGCGTTTGGAGAAATCATCAATGAAAGTTAAGAAATACTTGTAGCCAGAGAAGGAAACAGCTGGAAGTGGACCACATAAATCACTATGCACAAGCTGTAAAGGGGTTGAGGCGTGCCAAGAGGCACGTTTTTCAAAACTGTCCTGATGATGTTTTCCGAGTACACATCTGGAAAAAACACCATCTCTGTAAGATACCATTGGAAGACCTATCACCATATTTTCTTTACATAGATCCTGAAGGGAGCAATAGTTTAAGTGACCAAATCACTCATACCAAAGTTTGCTCACTTCATCATTATGAGCAACAAATACTGAGGGAAGATTTGATGACCCAAAGTTGTGAAACTTATACAACCTTGTAGAATAATTAGCAATGCCAGTAGCTAAAATCTGTCTAGGATCTCTTAGGTCCTTAATTACAACATCGTGAGGTGAAAATTCAATGATTTTACCTTCACCTGAATGAGTTATCTGATATAGAGATAGAAGGTTGTAGGATAAGGTTGGAACACATAATACATCATTAAATTGACCATTGTCTATATGAACAGTTCCACTCCCTACAACACTAAGAGATCTATCATCACCAACATATATATTTTTGGTGTTACAATCATTTAAAGAAGGAAACATGGCTTTGTTTTTGGCCATGTGATAAGAAGCTCCAGAATCAATGACCACTCATGAGAATGAGAGGAAGAAGATACATTTAGTGCATAGCTAGACCGAGATGCTTGACAACCACATGCAGAAAGTGCCATTCTTGAAGATGAAGTTGAAGTTGAAGAGTGCTCCAAATGGATGTTATGCTTCT
>APFE030584131.1:0-60879 GCA_000404065.3 Pinus taeda
TCAGCAAGAGAAGATAATGAACCATTTTCCAAACTTTTATACCAAGACCATGCTTTTCCTTCTAAAGTGGCCATAAACATCCTCATGAGACAATCCTCAGGAAAGTGAACCTTAAGACTGCGCACATGCATATGAAACCTAACCAAATGAAGAGCAGCATTGTCTTTCTTTTCATCTTTGAATATTGGAAGATCCTCTAACCAATCAACCTTTGGCATAGGATTCGGAAAACCATGGATATGAGACCGATTCATAGGAGCATACCTAGCATTCATTCTTGCAGTGGAACTCATCTTGAAACTTCATCAAGCTACTGATCTTCTAGCAGTGGAGTCACCTTCCAATTTGTTATTTGATGTGTGGAGTCGCCAAGGTAGTTTTGCAGCCTCAAAATGATGTCTGAGCTCCTGCTACCTTCAGAAGTTCAACCTCTTGATTTCAGGAAAGAATAAGCTTCAGGCTCCCGGCAGACGCACCAAAATGTTATCACAAAATCAAGCACTGAAGGGCTGCTGATCAGGTAGACTCTGTGTAACCTGTTTCAGACCAATCTTTAGACTAAGGATTAGCCTCCCTAGCCTGAGAGGGCTCTCTCAAAAAAGTTATTGATTTTGACTGTTGATAAGAGGGCTAACTCTAGTAAAGTAAATTTAATAAACATGTTGGCTGGATAGACATTAAAAAGACTTCCATTGGGCTTATGGAGTTGATCATATTCAATAAGATATAACACTGCTCATGCATAGAAGTCAGGGCATGTAATGTTTAAATACTCAAAACATCATCTCATAGGAACCTCAGCTTACAAATACACACAGGAAGTCAGAGCAGCATAAGTGAATTCTGAGTGATTGTGTATTCATACAACTGTAAAAACATAGAACATAAAACAAAACCACATATCTTGATCATTTGAAACACTAAAAGAATCCTGAGAAGATAAGCAGCAAATTATATTACCAAACTGAGTTTTTTACACAAGCCAAAGCAATACTCTCTTTCTCAAAATATCCAACCCTTTTTACATTGCTGCTCCAGCTATATATAGAGTTCTTCTTCTAACTAAAGAGATTCCTCCTCCAGCATGAGGGGAATTCGAATTCCTCCTTATTTTACACCTATTGACACTTAAACTAACTATTTAATACAAAAGACAGCTAACTAGGAGTCCTAGAGACCTAAAACAATTAGTAGTGTAACTCCTCATTATGATCAAAACAACCTTATCTAAACATTTAAGACATTATTTTACACCTAAAACTCCATGATGTCGAACTTGATGAAGCCCATAACCTTCCACTTGTCCCTTGATGACTCATCCATTTGTTGTTCCTAGAAACTAGGAAAATGTCCCTTGCTTTGTTCTGGCTGAAAATTAGGTCTTGGGACAGAGCTCATAACTTCTGATAAAAAATGTATTTGGACAAACGGAAGGAGGTTTCTGTGAAAAAATCCGTGCTGAATAAAAACCTCTCTTGGTGTTTTTAAAAAACTTTCCTACCGCTCACAATATGTCTTTGAAAAACAAGTTTTAAACAGGAAAGTCTATTTGTGAAAAACTGCACCTACAGCAGTTTTGTAGCGCAAGTTCAACCATAAATTCCTCCCACCTCAGAATTAATTTGAAGAAACGGAAAGAGGTTTTTGTAGTGTAGCATGTTAGGAAGAAAAACCTCTTTCAGTTTGCAAACTGGAGTTCTCAGCTTCTCAGGAAAGCTTCTGTAAGTTGACTAGTAAAGACAGTTTTTCTCTGATAAAACAGGCTGCTACAGGGGTTTCGTAGCGCACTGCGAAAACGCTGAGTTGTTCCGAAAATCACAGTTTCAATACCAAACTTTGACTGTCTTGAGCCTTTATTTTTCTTGAAATGAGTTTCTCCACATGTCATGAAGGTTGTTCAAAACTGAATACAATAAACACCATTCTTCAAAGTATACTTCAAGAGGTAATTCATCAAAACTTTGGACTTAGCCTTACTTGCTTATGTGATATCTTTTAACTACAAATGTTCTTCATGATGACTTGGTTATTCTTCTTTGGACTGCTTCTCCTGTAGATGATTCACTTCTACCTTCTTTGACCTGACCTTTCCCTTTCGAAACTTGCAACCTGATAAGATGTTTCTGAGATTGGCACTTGTTTAAGTAAAGGCAGCATAAATAACTGCTCATGTGGACACATGGCTATGAGACCGGTGATGAATGATAATGCATATTTGACTCAAGACTCTTAAGACTCAAACTCTAAGGCAAACAAACATCAAACTTAGACTAGCACTGACTTTTACCATAAACTAATGTGAGACATTTTAGTATTAGAATTCTTAAGTGATAACAGCTTCTACCATTTTCATGAAATAATCAGTGTTGTAAGGATGTACTTGTGCTACTTAGAAGAGTTAGGAACAATCTCACCAATTATATATAATCTCCATTGTTCAAATGGTTGTTGGATGTTAACTAGTTGTAAAGGAAATGCTAGTGTCTTTACTCTTCCGGTTGCAGTTTCACAAGTTTTGTATTTTCTTGCATAGTCATGTGCATCCTTAAATAGTGTCAGTCAATGATAACCTGCATGCAGGATTTTGTGACCTGTGGTGTTTCTTCCGAAATTACCTCCAGTTGGTCCATCATGTAACTTTTGCATCACCTTTTCAGCTTCAGGTGTTTCTAGGCATCTTAATAATACTAAATTATAATTTTTTTCTAAATAATACATCATCAATTAATTGATACTGATTTGATTTCAAACTTAAAGCACACTTTTTTTTGTAATTGAGATGCATAGGAGCATATCCATTTTTTAAATAAAAATTTAAATCAATATACTGTGATTATGCATCGTTGAGGCTTACCTTTGATATTTTCACTTCATTACTTTGGTCTTCTTCTATTGATAAGTGGAAAGCTCTAGTTAGCATCCTACAACAATCTTGGCCCCTGACAATTTTAGTTGGCTGGATTTCTACATCATACTCTTGAGTGGAGTCACCCAATTGGCTCTTTTCTCCCCCACTTCTCTTTGAATCAACAATTGCCTTACTGCAGGGTAAGATACTACTATTTTTGTATGAGTTTTGAGGAGAAAAGTTTTGAGATGTTTCAATGTTTTAAAGAAAACAAAATATTTTTTCTCAATAGCTAAGTAGTTTAACTCTGCACCTTGTAAAATGGAACTGAAAAAGGAGATAGGTTCCTCGATTTTTTGATCGTTCAGTTGTGTTAAAACTGTTGCATATGATATATCAGATGAAAATGTGTACACTACAAAAGGCTTGAGAAATTTTGGAGTTGTTAAAGAAGGAGATTTGATAATGGATGTTTTTATTAACTCAAATGAATCTCTTTCATCTTTACCCCATTTGAAGACTGCATCCTTTCTTATCATTGATTGAAGGAGTAGAAAAATCTATGAAAAATATGGAACAATTATTTTTAGAAAATTGATCTGGCCTAGGAATGATTGCATGGTTTTTTTATTATGTGGGAGAGGAATCTTTTCAATTTCTTGGGTTCTATCAGGATCAATATAAATTCCTTTATTGGACATTATGAATCCGAGAAGCTTTCCTTCTGCTATGCCAAAGTATGAATTTTTGGAATTTAAGGAAATGCCATATTTCTTTCATATTTCAAAAATATGCTTTAGGTCATTCAAGTGATTGTTTTTGTTCCTAGAGTAGACTGTAATGTCATATAGGTAAATAACAACTGATTTATTAATCATACCTTTAAAAGTAATATCCATAGTGCATTGAAATCTAGCACCTGCATTCATGGTTCCAAAAGGTATCTTCTGATAAGTGTATGTCCCCTACTTGATCCTAAATGTTGTCTTCAATCTATCACCTAGATGTACAAGAATCTTCTTATATGTTGAAAATCCATCTAGAAAAGACATTAACTGAGAACCTGCAACTGATTGCAATATTTGTTGCATGGTAGGCAAGGGAAAGTTATCATTTTCACAAGCTCTATTTAGGTTCCTAAAATCAATACAAAACCTAATATCTCCATTATTTTTCCTGAGAGGAACCATATCTGATACCCATTTTGAGTGTCTAACGAGAAAATCTCTTTTCTTTCAGAAGTTTGTACAATTCATATTTGATTTGGATTTCAAGGTTTGGATGAATATTTTTGAGCTCCTATTGAATTGGTTTCTCACTAGAGGTCATTGGTATAGTATGTTGAATTACAGAGGTATCATAGTTATTGTGATCTGAACAATCCCAGGTAAAGACACATTTATATGTTTTCAACAACTTGATGAATGGTATCCTTTCCTCAGATATAAACCAAGACCTAGGTTGACATTTTGAGGTTTTTTAAATGTACCTAGGTTTACCACTTCAAATACCAAAGTAGAACTCTGAGTCTTGGTGTTCCTAATCTTCTTAAATATGTCTTTCAAATCACAAAGATCTTCCATTTTGACTACCGAATTTGGAATTGGGTTTTCATCTTTTTTATGGTTGATTTTCAAGTCATGTTCATGTTCATCTATGATTTGTTCCTAATAAGATCCCTCTGATGTAAGGAAATCGATTATATTGACATCATTATTAAAGACTCTCCAATTTCTCACATTATCAGGGATGGATGGTCTAAAACTAACTCTATAGAAAATCTATCTAGACTAAACTCCTCTAAAGGTATAAGCTTAGAGGCTACATTAGCAAGTAAGTCAACACTTGCATTTTGTAATCTAGGGACTGAAGAAATGTTGAAAGCAGTGAAGCGACAAGTAGGCTTCTGGGTTAGGATTGATGATGTTTGAGATGCCCATAAACACAATGAATTGTGTTTATTACCTATTTAATGACTATTTCAAATTCTCCATATACCTGTAAATAGTTGACATTAAGACCAATGGCTTTCTACAACCCTTGAATCAATGCTTCATATTCTGTAGTATTTTTAGTGCATTGAAATTCAAGCCTACAGAATAGCGTTGTTTTCTTTCCTTGAGGGATTATTAGGATACATCCAACACTAGCACCATCTTCAGACTTGGAACCATCAAAATAAAGATTCAATAATAACAAATTATCTACAATCTTATCGACTACATCTTTACACTTAGAAGAATTTGTTTGCGAAAAAAATTCTATTTGAGATACTACATCATTATCTGGGAAGGGAGATCTTTGTGCATCAAAGTATCCCAAGAATGACTCAGTTGAGTATTTTCTGATGATGTTATTGGTGAAAGCTACTGGCTCATTTCTTCCCTCAAGATTAGTGACAGTGTACTTCATGAATTTCTCACCGTCTACTCTGATTTGGCTAGGCTTACCATCGTGTGGCAACCACATGTGAGACCAATTAGTTAAAAAGTATTTGTGTAACCTTTCAGACCAATCCCTAATCAGAATGAAACCATAAAATTTAGGGATATCATCCACTAGAATATCGATTATCTGCGAAACGTTTTGATTGGAGGAGAGCCTGATTGAAATTGATATCATTTCTCTGAGTACCTCTACTTTTCTCCTGTATAACTGAACTATTTGTACAACATATTTTTGAGGTGTAATATTTAATTTAGTGCACATAGTTATTGGCATGATGTTTGAAGAGGCTCCTGAATTAACAAGGAAATTATGCACGTTTCTATTGAAAATCTCATAAGTAAGAAGAAATGGAGGTGTATGAGAAATATATCTATCACCTATCGGAACTAGGTCTATGGGATTCACTTTGTTTGAAGATGAAGGAGGCTTACCCATATCATTAGAAGCTTGAGTAACTACAGCGGATGGTAAAGGAGCTACAGGAACTGTTTTTAACTATCTAAGAAATATTTTGTGTTGTTGTATGAGTTTAGTCAATTCATGCCATGAAATATTTTCTCTTCTTTTTTTCATATCTTTGACTATGTTATATTCCACTGTATCCAAAATTACTAATGTTCTGGAAGCACCTGGAGAATCTAATGGAATAGAATCAGTTTGAGTAGTCTTATATTTCTTACTTACTATCTTCCCCTTTACAGGGGTAGCAAATTTTTGTTTCTTAATTGTTTTAGACGTATCAAGAGAGTTTTTACTTCTTGTAGGTACTAGCATAGATTGTGCTTCTTCATGCAATGAAATATTTTCTCTTGTCTTTTCATATCTTCACCTATGTTATATTCCAAGGTATCCGAGATTACTAAAACATTTTGAAGTAGTTGGAGGATCTAATGGAATAGAATCAGTTTGAGTAGTCTTAGATTTCTTACTTACTGTCTTCTCCTTTACAGGGGCAGAAACTTTTTGTTTCTGAATTGTTGTAGACGCATCAGGAGAGTTTTTACTTCTTGTAGTTATTGGAATAGCTTGTTCTTCCTCTTTAGTTGGAAGAATGAAGTCCCACATTCCATTTAACTCAACTTATTCCTCATTTTTTGTTTCTTCTTCAGTTGCTGAGTCTTCTTCTAGTTATTCATTGGATTTGACATTTGAAATAGTATTTGGTGGTTGGGATGTAGAAGAAGGATTTCTCTTGAATGGGCAAAAGGCTTTCTTAAGAGTTGATGATTCTACAACTTGTTTCTTGATTTCGACCATTTAATTTGACATGGTTTTTAACACATTTTGAAGCCCTTCAAGGTCAAAAGGGTCCTTTGGAGATTTCCTTTTTGAATATTCCTTGAATATTACCTTCTTTGATTTCCTTTCTTCTATCATTGATCTCTTTTCTAAGGAAATAATTTTCTTTCCATAGACAGAGCTTCTTTCATGTTTTCTACAAGGGTAGCCATATTGGCTTTATCTGCAAAAATGTGATATTAGAGGGAAGGGAGGATATGTACCACTCTATTTGTAAATCTACTACAGGCTTAGAGCTAGGATTTTTTTCAATAACTTGTTAAATCTGGAGTTGAAATCTTTGATCCTTTCATCTGAATTTCATTTTATGTTGGAAATATCATTGATTGGAGATGCCATGGTTCTATCATCACCAAATTTTGCAAGAAATATTTCTTTGAAAGTATCCCAGTTTCTTATTGAGCCTGCTGGAAGGGAAAATACCAAGATCCTACAAAGCCCTGGAAAGTATAAGGAAACAGTTTGATAACAACATCTTCATGTGCAACTCAATTAAGATTAATGGATAACATAAAGTTATTTAGATGTTCTTCAACAGGAAGATCATCATCAGGATTATACTTAGGTAACAATTTTTCTGGGTTTGTTGGGAGAGCATTTGGATTAGCAACCAAAACAGCACCAGGGTTTGCCTAAGGTTGAGCAAGTTGATTGACCATAACTTGAGTTGGAGATTGGGAAAATGTGAAGACTAGTCCATAAGTAGATATGGATGGTGAAGAAATTACTACTAGATTAGTACTACTTGTAGCAGTACTAGCTGATGAAATGGATAGTTGAGAAGAGGTGGATTGAGTAGAAGTGAATGGGGAAGTAAATACAGGGAAAGGTGAAGTGATCTCGTTGGTATCTGATTAAGATATTGATGTGGAAACTTTCTTACGTCGCAAATGAATGGGAAACTCAAAGGGAGTTACTCCGATTCTTTCACTTTGCAATCGAGTTAATACACTCGTTTCTCATAATAAGGAGGTGACACTTTCTTCAAAGGCTTTGGGTTTCTTAGGTTTCTTAGTAGAAATGGATATCTATTCCAATTTATGTATCAAAGAGTGAAATTCAGGAGAATCGGGAGTGTAATTTAAAGAAGGTGTTTGTCTTAATACTTTAGGAGATGAGGGAGATTTTTCTACAACTTCATATTTCTGATCCGGATATTTTGAACGAGATCTAGAAGAAGTAGAATTTGTGGAAGGGTTTTGACTCTTATGAACGTTTTTCAATTGATATTTAGATTTATATTCTATTCATAGTTGGATGGCCCTCCTTCTAGCACCAAAATGTTGAAGCCTCAGATTTTTGTTGCTCCAACGTGGGGCATAACCACCTAGTCTAGACCTTAAAGGAAGCTCCTTTTCCATTTGGTATGGTGGCTTCGACTCGGGATGATTGGAACAGTTTCCCATAATGGGTTTGAAAATGAGAATGAGTGGCTTTCAAGTGATTGAAATAAGAATAATGACAACTATATGACCTATTATATCATGAAAATATCTAGCTAACTTAATCTAATATAAACCTGGGGTTTCTTTGAAATATGTGATCTAATAAAATATATGTTTGGTATGTGATAAGAAAGATCATTCACGTATTTAAACAAATATGATAACATGTAAAGATAATTTCTTTGACTAAATAGTTAGTCAAATAAATGTATAAGCTACATCACATATATGTAATGATCATATATGAAAATGAATACTTACATCTAGGAATCATACAATAGTGCAATTAACACATAAAAGGAAGAACATACTCCATATATAATTCATGAAAATGAAATTTTATCACTAATATAACAAAATAGAACTGAGAATACAAGATAAAATGACCATATGTGTGATGTTATTCTCATTTGACTAGTGAAATAGATCAACTCCTTTCTTCAAATCAAATTATTCTCCAATCATATAGTAGTGCATAAACAAAGGAAAGTAGTTTGATATTTAAAAGAAATGACCATGTTCCATTATTTAATCAAGGAATTCAGAAGCTTACAGAAGTGCATTCTTTGCAAATGATTTTCATAAAATTATGGACCCTTCTCTAAATGCATGAGAAGGGTATAAATACTCTCTAACTGAAGTTCAAAAATAGATTATACAAAATATATGGGTAGATTTCAAACAACCTTCCTTTTAACTAGCAACTAACTCTAAAAATAAAAATGATTTGATGACCAGAGGTTATAAATATTTCGTGTTGTCTTCCATATTTTCCTTTAGATCACAAATATCTTATATTGGCTTCAAATCAAGAGGTTCCATGAATTGTGTCATAGCCTATCCTGCAATGATGACATTGGTAAGAGGTGGCAGCATCCTTTGTGTTGAATGGAGTGAACAATTCAACGTCATAATTTGACTATGAGGTTTGACAAGGAATTTCCAATATGCCTCCCATTCAATTTTGATAATTTTGTGATCGCCTCCCTTTGAATTTTCACCTTTTCCTTCCAGTTTTTATACTATTCATTCAAATCTAGAAGAGACTTTGGGTTACCTTCTTTTACCAAGTTAGTGGTGTGAAAAGTGTGATTGACAACTTTTATTATATTTTTAGCCACTCCTGCTACTCTTGCCACTGCTAATTTTACCTACTTGATCCATGCATCCCAATCTGTGAATAAAATATCTTTATGTGTATCCTCAATCTAAGGTAGATTAGCTCTCCTTCCTTATTTAGTTTCTTGCCATTCAATGTATTCAGAAATCTTAATATTTAAATCTCTAAATTTAGTTCTCTGAATTTATCCATGGATACCTCAGTGGATTTATCCATGGTGGCAATAGCATATGCCCCTGTAAATTGCAACAAACTGGTCAAATTTTCAGTTGGATTGGAAGGAATATCCCTCCAGACTATATCCATCGTCTCATTCCCTAGTGGGAGCTCAGGTGTTACACAGTATTTTGTCACCGTCCTTGTTACCCCTCCTCCTGTACAGTGGAGGACCTATTCCGGGACCTGTGAGAAGTGAAATGACTTGAAAATGCTTGCTTGTATCCCTTAAAGTATGTACTCTATATGCCCTAAAGACACCTTCTGCAAAATACCCAAAAATATAGCCCTTTCTCCATTGGCGTTGTTCCACAGTGTACTGCTCGCGCCAATGGGGTAAATCCTCCAAAGAGGGCACGCCAGCTGGCGCTCTGTCTCAGAGTCGTACTAGCGCCAACCCAGTTGGGTAAAGTTTTTAACAATCAAACTTCTGAAGGTTCCTTCCACCTTATCCATGAACTAATTCCAATTCGAGTTGGTTCAGTTGGGCTTCATATCTCCCAAGGAGGGAAGTAGTTATCCACCTCTCATGGAAGCTTCCTTATGATAAGGACAATCCCATGAATCAAGTGGATGGTCTTATCTACTCCTCCCATCCCTATATAAGCTTGTTCTTTCTCCTTTGACAAGCTAGTTGGTAATTCTTAGTTAGTAATTCTACTTTCCAAGCTCCCAAAGTTTGAGGATTGCTAAGCTCATCTTGCAAGAGGTCTTGTGTATCCCTATGAGGCTAAATCTTTAAGGAGGAGATCCATGTCCAAGTGATTAAGGAGAGAAAGGCTTGTTCCCATCCCCTAAAAGCTTTGCAAGGCATGTGTTGCTGATTCACCCAGCCAAAGGAGGATTTGACGTCAAAACTTGGTTGTATTCTCTTTTGTTTATTAATAATAATATACGACTATCATTATGGTTCCACTCATGTGTCTTTATTATGATGTTTGAGTTGTATCCTTCCTGACGGATACATAATTGCATTTCTTGGATTTTATGCTTGTATTTGTCTTGTTCTTCGCATGTGCAGGTGTCTATTCACGGAGATCGTGAGGATTGTGACCAGCTGGAGCGAAAGAACAGAAGCGACGACCCTTCTACGAATATAAGCGTTGGATTCGAGGTAAGCTCCCATCGTTGGCCTTTACTTTGCAATTACGAACCCACGTGTTAGTGTTGTTTGATTGTTGCTAGACCTCAGTTAGGCTAGTGGGATCACATTTGTCCACAGAGGGGATTTAGCTACACAACAATTTGGCGACTCTGCTAGGGAGTTGGCTTTTGCCTTGTTTGTTTATCTTGTCTTGTTGTTTGAATTGTAAACTATTAGACGGAGTTTGAAGTCTGGCCAGATAGCCTTCGAAACGCTATTTCTTTGCATTAGGGAAGTATATCAACACTACTTCAGTCCATCTCTGGTTTGGTTTGCAAACTGAACAACTTGGGACTAGCCTTGTTCCTTGATTGTTTCCTTGGTTTCTCTTGCTTGTTTTGCTTTCTGGGTTGGATACCTGTGTTGTTTTTACCTCTTGAGAATACTTAGGTATTGTTGGTTCAGCCTTGGCTCTTGTGTTTTTTTATTTTCCATAGCAAACTCGACTGGCACTATTTTATAGCATGATAGTCGCGCCAGTTGGCGCAAGTTGCACATTGACAACCCGCGCCAATCCTGAAAGGCGCTAGTTGCAGCCTGATAGTCGCACCAAGCCTATAAACTTTTGAAGTTTGCTTGGTTCTCAACTTTTTGAGCTTTGGTTTTGCCCTGAGTACCTTTAATAGACTACTTTGGTGTGTTGGAGTGTGATTTGACTGGTTCCGATCGCTACCCTTTGGGTGTTTGCTTTTTTCTACCGATTTCGCACTTCTAGCCCTAGGGCATCTAGTGGCTTTGTGAATCGAGCCTTCCTAAGTTGTTTCGATCTTTTTTTTGTCCGCTCGACTCTCTCTCTTGCTCCCTTACACTTGTTTGGTAGTCGTGAATCACTTTGTTGAGTTATTTGAGTGATTTGCTTCGTCTTCACTTGGATTCCGCTTCATCTCACTTTGAGCCCAGATCACACGGCTCATTGTTCTCTTTGGGATCTTTTTTATTCTTTGGATGTTTGATTTGTGTTTTGAGGAACTGAACGTGTGTGTATCGGTTAGAATTTGTTAGTATTATTTCTCAAAAGTTCTTTAGTGCATTTTGCCATTATTGAAAAAGAAAATCTCTTTTGCCTTGAAAAAGTTAATGAAAGTTAGGACTTTTCATTTTGATTAGTGGATTAGTGATCTTAAAGAAAAGTTTATTGGTTTGCATTAGCTGCATTAGGGAAATTCTTTGTTGTTCATGATCGTTTCGTTCACATGAAAGATCTATAACTCTTTTGTAATTAGCATTCATCGAATGGAATGACATGTTTTGGCATATAGATTGCATTTAGGGATTTTGAGAAATTACATACGATAGGACCTCAAAACCAAAACTTAACTCAAGATCAACTGTAATATAAATCGAATGAATTTAAAAACGCATTGGAACATAACGCTCACATTCTAGAGGTCTAGGCTAGAGACGTGCTCTGGCGTCGTTAAACCTAGTCACTTTTGTTCCCGCATTAAGGTTGGGTGATTCCTCCTTGTGTGACTCAACTGTGGTCTAATACGGACTTGTGCTCCCAAGTACCATCGCGTATATATGGGGAGACTCCACTAGGTTATCATCCTTGATCCACAGGAAGCCGTGTCTACCGCCTTACAGCCCATAATGCACCGAACACAGCATTCGGGAAGATTGACTGCCGTACGGAAAGTCCTTGGCTTTCATATGATCGCTAAGGTGTATATGCAGTTTTACGTATTGTCTGGTAAACCCCTTGCCTAGTTTCTCCAGAGCAATCAATTTTTGATCCTTTTCGGACTCCTTAAAAGAAAAGACTCTCTTGAGCATTTGTCACTTCGGGCTCACTAAATATTCGAAGGTGACTAGAGTCATCTTTTGTCCTTTTCTCGACTCTTAAAACATGAAAACATCAAGTTGTGTCCTAATGTCTTAAAAATTTATTCGACCACGATTACATTTTCCTTATTAGATCTTGTTTGCGCTAGTTTTGAGTAGGGTCTTCTATTGTTAGCTTGTCTAGGATTTTTGTTTGATTCGATCATCCTGGCGGATCCATCGATCCCGAGTGACCAAGGGTCTCCTTCTTCTGCTGCTCCTAAGACACCAGTTTGTGGTGACACTTTTCCCATTATTCCAAGTGTCCAACCGTTGAACTCTCGTGCTCCAGAGGACGAGCTTTACGATTTCTTTTGGAACCCTGTTTAGGAGCCTTCCGAAGAGGATTTTCCCTCTACTCCTATTGGTGTTTCGTCCCTGATTTCTTCTTCCGATATGGAAGACACATCTCCTGTATCGAGTGGAACACTTGTTATGTCGAGTATTGAGACTCCTATCCCGGCCACATCCCCAGTCATATCTACACCCTACACTGTTACACCTCTCGGTATTATAGTGCTTGCGCACTATAGATCCCTGAGGGATGCCATGGGCTCTGCGAGTTCCTCTTCTGTGTGGGATAATAACATCGTTCCCACTACGGGACCTTTTGTTTCCCAAGTTCACCACACCGCTGTCACGTTAATTCCGACTAATCCAACCGTTTGTGTCACATCGTCAACTCTAGTTGCTAGTGCTGTTACGGCATCTTCCGTCGTAACTACTGTTGCCGGCCCATCCCGTGGTCCGGTACATAGTGGTCAATCAGCACATGCTGCCAGAGTTGTTCATCCTGCAAGCGGTGCCCCGCCTTCTTCTGATGCCATTTCAGCAGGGGACATATTCTCAGTACTTGCATGCTGTCCAAAATCCAAGCGCGCAAGGCCCGTATTATGACCCTATAGGTCATTATTTGTATACCTCCTTGCCATCTCAACCCGTTGTAGAGGGTACAGTTCCGTTAAATGTCGCTTGGGGTACCATCGGTTATGGTGGTGGCCAATTCCATCCGGATCAAAGGCAGTCGTATCAAGGACCATCATACCAAGGTCAGCCATCCTACACGAAGCCTAATTATGGGCAGCAGTATTATGGCCAAACCTATCCAGGGCAACCTGGAGGCTCACAAGGACAACCCTCCCAGGGACAACCTTCAGCCTCTGGTGATCCGCCTTAGACATATCTTGGGCAACCTTCTGGAAACCTGCGACAACCTTATGCTCAACAAGGACAACCTGGACCCCAGCAGGGATACCCTTCGGGTCAACCCTATGGGAACCCGGGACAACCTTACGCGCAGCAAGGACAACCCAGAAACCAACAAGGCTACCCTTCTGGGCAAGGTAGCCAGCCTTACATGCAACAAGGCCAACCCACTGCTCAGCCTAGTCAGTCATCTGGTCTACAAGGACAACCTTCGGTTGCGCAAGGACAACCAAACACCCAGCAAGTTCAACCTTCTGGGCAAGTAGGTATGTCTCAGATCCAACCAGGACAACCTTCCGGCCACATGGCCCAACCTCAGTCTTCGCAAGGATATCTCTCTAGGCCTGCTCAACCGGGCATGCAAATGGTTCCTGCTTCTTAAGCTCAACCCGGTTACCAGCCCCAGAATCAAACTGGCCTCCAGCCACAAGGTGGGTACCAATCCCAACCTTCTTATCAAATGTCGCCTGGTTCCCAGGCTCAATATGGAGCCCAGCAACCATATGGATACCAGCAACCCCAGGGGCAAAATCAATTTGCCCCATATCAAAATTACCAACAGCCACAAGCCACCCCTTATCAAAATTATCAGCAACCCAATGTTGCTCCTGCCAGTCAGTATGGTGACCAATGGGGTGCTGGGGGTAGAACCAGAATCAACCATCCAGTTATGGATATAACCCTTATGGAAAAAATTCCTATGGACAAGGTCCTTTTGGACCTGTTCTGTCCGGACAAAGTCAATGGGGGCAACCAGCAACTGGATGGAACTCTGGCCCTACGTCATATCCGCAGATGTCCTTCAACCTGCAGCTACCATTTCTAGCAACGTTGGAACTGCCCGATGTGTCGAAGTTAACAAATGATCCTATTTTAAATTATCCACAACGGCCACCAGTTCCAACTAAGATACCCGGCGATTGTCCCAAATTCGACGGCAAATCTGGAGAGGATCCTCAAGCCCATGTAATGAATTATCACCTTTGGTGTTCGTCCAATTCATGGCTTGATGATTCGGTTCGAATTCGCCTGTTCCAAAGGACTCTCACCGGCTCCGCTGCTAAATGGTACATTGAATTGACCCGTGGGTCTTTTCAAGATTTCAATTCATTCGCAATGGCATTCCTCACTCATTTTCAGTTACCCATTCGGTACGAGATGGGAACCCATCTCCTTACGTCTCTCAAGCAGGACACGGTTATGCACGTCTCTGATCATATACATGAATGGAGAAGGCATCGTTGGTTGATCAAGTTTTGGATTCCTAATCAACTCCTCACCGATTAGTTCACAACTTCCTTTGTCCCTAAGATCGCACGGGACATTGCCATGGGAGCTTGCATAACTGAAGAGAAAGCTATCACGCGTGCTCAGTAAATTGACTTAGTTTGTCCTCATTCAGGTACTTTATATGAGTATTTCCCTGATGCCCCGAGACTCGGTACATCCAGGGCTCCACCAAAGCCATCTGTTGATGGAGTTATTGGCTCTATGAACCCGTCGTCCAAAAATTCATCCTCGAACCCTGGGAAGCCAAAACCAAATGCTTCTAGCGAAAACAATTCTCAGGGTGGTTCAAATTCTGGAATTACTTCTGAGGTTAACGCCATTCAGTCCACCACGGCGAGTAAGGCCTTGAAAGGAAAGAAAAAGGGGAAAGAAAAAAATAATTCTGAGCAACCTAAACAGGATTCCTCCAAACCTCCATCCGAGGAAGGAGCCAAGCATAAACCCAAGTATCCTTGTCTCATCTGTGATGAGAATCACTACACCAAGGACTACCCTAGGCGGTCCGAGGTTAGTCGTTTGCTAAAAGGTTCTCTTGGGATTCCTGCGGTTCTTAAAGAACCTTTCCCCTCTCAACAAACTCAAATGGTGGCTGATCCATCTTCGTCTTCTTCTCCCTTTGGTTCCCAAGTATTCATGGCTGGATTCATTCCCGTTCATGTAACGACTCGAACAAAGGAGTATCCATCATCCGCCGGGAAGGAGCCTGAGGTTCCCTCAAGCGCTCCTTCGTCCAGCTCTGGTCCACTCCATATCGAGAGACCAAGTATTGAGACGACCATCCGACCCCCTCCCAAAGGAGTACTCAGGAGATCATCTTACAACCCAAATGCTCGTGTTGCCCAGCACTATAGCATAGTTGAGGCTTAGCGCAGGCTCCGTCGGCTATGCCCGCCTTAGAGGTTCTCCAGAGCTGCCCCCCTCAGAGGAAGTCCCTGCTATCGGCCATCGGTGGCATCGACCCGGAAGAATTGGATTTGATCACCTTTGATCTCGAGAGCCATGTCCCAAGGCTGCCTCATCAGATCGCTTTTCTCATACAAGTCGTCATCAATTCAAAAACGATCCATCATACAGTTATTGATGAGGGTGCGTCAACTTGCATCATGTCTATTTCTTTTTGGAAAGAGATCAGGTCTCCGACTTTGAGCCAGTCTCCCACGACATTGGAAGCCTTTGATGGGAGAGAATCTCGTCCCTATGGTATTCTTCAACGATTGCCGATCACTTTGGAAGGAAAAACCGTTCAAGTAGAAGTTGAGGTCGTTGACGCAAATCTTACTTACGACCTCCTTCTAGGACGGAGTTGGACGTATGCCATGTGTGTTGTGTCTTCATCCCTCCTCCGTGTCATCCGTTTCCCTCACTAGGGGAAAATTGTCACAGTAGACCATCTCTCCTTCTTCGCTTCTTCTTCTGAAGGAAATGTACCTTTCGTGGAGCATACCTCCATCCCTTTCGAGAGTGTGGGAGCCGGACTCTTCAAAGATCCCGCCCTCATGGGTGTTTTCTCACTCCCACCTCCCAACCTCACCTCCATCAGTATGATTTCGGTTCATTCTGATCCCTGGGTCCTTCCCCCCATCAACCAGATAGAATCGTGGGGCGAGGAGATGCCGTTGAGTCCCACCGAGCTCAACTACATCGAAACCATTGCTGTATCGGCTCCTCCTGCTGAACCTGCTTCTTTAAGCGGAGCTCTTGACTCATACGACTATTCCCCTTGGCTTGGAGAATGTGCCTCCTCGGATCCATTAAAGGAAATATTTCCTTCCGACGAAGCCATCATGGAGACCTTCTCTCTCAAGGAACCCCCGGGGTTCAATCTGCACCACCGTTCCTCGTTTCTCCCTACCCTTCGAGAAATGTTGGCTTGTCTCAAGCGGTTTGCTCTGTGTTTCCCTTCACTACCTCTTCAGACGCCTATTCAGGTCTATCAAGTATCGTCTAAAGGAAATTTGGGGAACATTACGCAGACCCAACCTATCGACATCTCTATCAAACCAGGGATTGTCGAGAACATCTATATAGGAGTCACTTGCACTCCTGAGGAAATTCAAATCTATATAGCTCTTTTTCACGAGTTCCGCGACGTCTTTGCATGGTCTTATGAAGAGATGTCCGGCATCGATCCAAACATTGTAGTGCATGAGATACCTACGTATTCAGGAGCCAAACCTGTTCGTCAGCGTTTATGCCCTGTGCACCCCCGCAAGGCTGCAGCTATCAAAGTGGAAGTTGAAAAACTTCTTAAAGATGGTTTCATTTACCCCATCCCACTCATAGATTGGGTCTCTAACATTGTCCCTATGGATAAAAAGTAGGGTACTATTCGTGTCTGTGTCGATTATCACAATATTAACCGAGCCTGCCCGAAAGATAACTACCCCACACCTTTCACTGACCAGCTCATTGATGAGTGTGCTGGGAGTGAGATATATTCGTTTATGGATGGCTTTTCTGGCTACAACCACATTAATATCGCGCCCGCTAATCAACACAAGATGGCCTTTATCTGTCCGTGGGGTACTTTCGCTTACAAAAATCTCCCTTTCGGTCTCAAGAATGCCGATGCCACTTTTCAACGTGCGATGTCTTACGCCTTTCATGATATCAGGCACATCGTACAGCCTTATCTGGATGACCTTCCCGCTCATTCGGCTAAGCACCAAGACCATCCGTCACATCTCCGCGAGATTTTTCTCCGTTGTCGACACTACAATATCCGACTTAATCCGCATAAATGTGTCTTCTGCGTAGAATCTGGTCGACTTCTCAGGTTCATCGTCTCCTGAGAGGGCATCCGCTTGGATCCCCTTAAAGTTGAAGCCATTTTGAATCTTCCTCCCCCTGCTTCTTTGCAGCAACTGCAAAGTTTGCAGGGTAAAGCGAATTTCTTACGATGATTTATCCCGAATTATGCCAAGGTGGCAAAAGGTTTCACGCGGTTACTCAAGCGCGACACCCCGTTTCGATGGGATGCCATAGCTGAGGAGTCTTTTCCACACCTTAAAAATCTTCTGGTTTCCGCCCCTTTGTTGCGGCCTCTGAATTATCATCGTGATTACACGTTGTATTTGGCCGCTGCTGACACCACCATCAGCATGGTTCTGGTTCAGGATGACGATGATGGCACTGAACACATTATCTATTACCTTAGCCGCAATTTGTTAGACATGGAATCTCGATATGCTTATGTTGAGAAGTTGGCCCTCGCTACTGTTTGCACTATTCAACGCTTCCGTCATTACATCTTGCTGCGTACCACGACAGTGATCTCTGATTGCAACCCTATGACCTATATTTTTTCACGCCAGTTGCTAGGGGGAAAATACTCGAAGTGGATAGTCATCCTCCAAGAGTTTGACTTGGAATTTACTGCTGCCAAGTCTAAGAAATCACTTGTCTTTGCTGAGCTATTTTGTTCTTTGCCATCCACTGCTACCTCCTCTCATCTAGAGGATTCCATTCCAGACCAAACTCTCTTCCTCATTAGCACCCTCAATCCCTAGTACGGGGATATTGTTGTCTACTTGCAGACATCCTCCTTCCATCTCGAGACCTCTAAGGATGCTCGCCGACGGATCTGACATCAAGCCCAACCATATCGCATCGTTGGGGACACCCTATACCGTCTCGGTGTTGATTATGTTCTTCGCCAGTGTTTTACTTTCGAAGAATCTGAGAGAGTTCTAAATGACTACCACTCTGGTGCATGTGGCATTCACATGTCTAGATATGCCACCGCACAGAAAATCCTTCGTGCTGGTTATTTCTGGCCCTCCATTTTCAAGGATTCCATTCTTGCTATCCGTTCATGTCATGAATGCCAGATTTACCAACGGAAGATGCGTGCACCCCCTGCTCCACTGCACCCCGTTTTAACCGTCGGCCCTTTTGCCAAATGGGGCATTGATTATGTGACCTGTAACCCTTGCTCGGCCGGGGGGCATGGGTACATCATAGTTGTTGTTGATTATTTCATGAAATGGGTCGAGGCGATGCCTACATTGTCCGAAGATGGTCACACCATGGCGCATTTTTTATTCAATCATGTTATTTCGTGGTTTGGAGTACCCCAAGCCATCGTCACTGATCACGGAAAACATTTTCGTAATCACATGATGACTGAGTTAACAACCCAGTTGGGCCTTAGGCATGATAGTTCGACCCCGTACTATCCTCAGGAAAACGGTCAAGTGGAAGCCGTGAACAAGGTTTTGGTCACGATGCTTCAAAGAAATGTGGGCATGCATAAGTCCAATTGGCATCTGATGTTGTTCTCTGCTTTGTGGGCATACCGTACCTCCGTGAAGGACGCCACTGGTTTCACTCATTTTCAGTTAGTTTACGGACTGGAGGCGACCCTTCCTATTGAGTGTGAAATACCTTCATTAAAGATAGCTGTTGAGTTACTCCCCGAGACTACTCCCCGAGACTACTCCAGTAGAAGAGCGTCTTCTTTACTTAGAACGACTGGATGAGACTCGTCGTCTAGCCTCCTTAGCTATTGAAGCTCAGAAGAAGCGAGTGAAAACTCACTTCGATAATATTGTTAACCCTCGCTCTTTCATCGAGGGAGACCTAGTACTGCTCTATGATCAAGCTAACGATAAGCTGGGGGCAGGAAAACTCGAGCCTATGTGGCACGGGCCCTACATTGTGAAAATAGTTTTGCAAAAAGGCACCTACAAGCTTATTGATTATGAAGGCAATCCCCTGGATAAACCCCGAAATGGGATTTATCTTAAAAAATACTATGCATGAGTCCAGACACTCTCTTTTTGTACATACATATGCTTTCAACAGTGTGTTGTGTGTGTGCATGTTTTAGTTTTTATCTTGGTATGTCGGCGTGATTGCCGCTTATTGTGTCTTTTTCTTCTTGAACGGATGTCTGGATCGCCTTACATTGGTTTTGCTAATGGTGCTTCCCGCAGTACACGCAGCTTGTCGTCTGCGGCATGGGTGATCTACAATCCTCATGGTGAGTTAGTAGACATTCAAGGGGTTTGTCTAGGTTGTACTATGAACAATGTTGCTGAATATAGTGCGGTGATTGAACTGTTGGCTGAGGCGATTAACCTCGGCATTCGCACATTGGTTGTGAACTTTGACTCTCAACTTGTAGTCCATCAACTCAACAGAAATTATTCCGTCAGATATCATCGGATTTTAAGGTTGTATTTATGTGTTAAGTTATTAGAAAGGGATTTTGATTTCATCACTTATCAACACATTCCAAGACGACTTAATACGTTAACCGATGCATTAGCTAATTATGTGTTGGACAGGCATTTGTATAACATGTGATTCAACATAATATAAGAAGCATAAAGAAAAATAAAACCATAAAACATATGTATATATATATGTGTGTGTCCAAAATGTGTGCACCCCGTGCATCATCCAAAAATAATACATGTCTGTCTAAATACACCCGGAGACAACATGTCTCTCAAAAAATATGCATGAAAAGAAAAGCCTAGATATCTAGTCTCGGTGGTGCTCATGATAGCACGTCACCACCCGCACTAGACACCTCAAGAGGTGGTGGATGCGAGTTGGCACCCCTACTGTGTGCCTCTGGTACGCTAGCAGGACATCCGCTAGCCGAGCATAATCTGGGATATTTCGAGTGATAGCCTCGAGGTTTTGGATGAGCTCCCCTCTGTCACCGCCCTCCTCCTGAGGATCTGCTCCTACTTGTGCTGCTACTGGATGTCTCCTCACAACGGAAGACAAGCCAGCTGGATGCTCTGGGCCGACATCTGCATATGCATATAAAGGTCATTAGGACAAGCATGTACTAACAAAAAAAAATCATAAAAATATAAAATCAAAAAATGAGGACGTACCAATCTCCTCGTCACAGTCCTCTCCCTCTGGCAAGGGAAGGTCAGGGTCTCCAAGGAACTCTGTCCCCGCATATGGCCATTCTTCCACCATGATCAGTTGGCGGCAAAGCCACCCTAAGAACTCCGGTCTGAAGTACATCTGCTGGCCGCCACCACCCCTCGGCATCAGTGCCACCCATCGAGCCATCCTCAGCTCTCGAGGTGCTAGGTCTGCCACAAAGGCCCCTTGGCCCTGGAAGCTTGGCACACGTTCCAAGAATAACGTCACCAAGATGGAACCATACCCAAACTGTTGCAGCTTGCCCCGCTTGGCCTTTGTCAGCTGCCTGTTCATATTGGTCGTCACAGCTGACGCCCAATTGAAGATCGTCGGGCTAAGGCACTCTATCGCTAATAGTAGGTGGTTCTTCGTAGCTTCGTGGGGCACTTATGCCCCCGCAGCTCGTGTAAGAGTTAAAAGTAAGGCTCTCAGTGTCAGATCCTGAATGGTGGAGATGTCCACCTTCGAACTGCCCTGCCCATATCTTGCCTCCGGGAAAATACGAGCCTTCACCTCATCCATCTTTTCCCCAGATGGCCTGCTCCCAGTCAACCGAGGCACCGGCCCTCGTCACAACAATCCTGTCAAGAAGTAGGCATATGATACGTCCAACTCCAGTACCTGATCTCGTATCTGGAACACCTGTTCCTCTACGTCCCATAAGTCGATCAAATACTGTAGGAGCTCTGGCTGAGCTCGCAAATAGGATAGCATGAAGAACTTCTTGAGCCCACATGCTCTCAAAGCTTCCATGCAATCCTCGTCAGCTAGGGCTAATGTGTCCACTTGTTCATGTTCCCGTTCCTTCCATATCATCACCATTTTTGTGGATTGCCCTGCAAATACAAGTCAAAATGATGCATTAGACCCTCACACAACTTGAAATTGCAGAAAAATGGGTTTTAAATTTGTTAAAATTGGCCTAAAAATGTGTGCGGCCATTAGCGCGACTGTTTCTAAAACAATCGCGCCCATGGGTGTGTGTCCTATAGGAAATTTGCCCCGTTGGTGCGGGTCCATGCTCGAAACCCGCGCCAATGGGCGCAACCCCTAAATTTAAAATTCCCCCCATAGGAAATGAAAATGCAATTAAAAACAAATTTCAAACGGATGAAAATGAAGCTAAGGACAAGACCCCTTACCTGGCACTGACGGCGCTCGAAATGGTCCACTGGATTGGTCGCAATCGCCAACTGAATGTCGCACTCCAAAAAGCCCTAATGTCGCTCTCCAAAGGTAAAAAGTGAAAAGTAATTTTTATTTTACCATTTTCACCATTTTATAGCTTTTTGACCCTAAATAGGCCTTAAAAAGTCATTTTATGAATATTTTCGTGGATATTTGTGTCGAAAATGGGTTTTACGCCGATTTTTTGTGCAGCGACAGGTATTTATGGAGCTTTCATGGCGAAGCGAGTTGTATTTTATACTTTTTCGGACTCGGTAAATACACAAAAAACTCACTTTGGAGTCATCTTTTGCTCTTTTCTGACTCTCTAAATGTGAAAAGAATGTCGAGTTGGTCCTCTCGACTCGTTAAAATGGACACGAGAGGCGGTCGTCTTTAAACCCTTTTCCGACCGTTTAAAAACGAAAATATCATCGAACCCTTGTCGTTTCCGGTTCGTTAACGGTCATGAAACGAAGTGGTTTTGATCACTTTTTTACTTTTTCAGGTCAGAGTCACTACTTATGAAAAGTACTCCTCGGTCGTAATGATCGAGCGGTTCTTTCGAGCAAGGTGTTATACTTTTTCGGGCTCGAGAGACAAAACTTTACGAAAAAGGACACCCCTGGAGTTTCCTTTTCGCTATCTCTTCAAACTCTCTAAATATGAAAAGACGCTGAGTTCTTCCTTTGTCAGGCTCGTTAAAACTTCATGACATCGGATTCCATCGTGATGACGCCTCTCAAGCATATGCTATCCCCATCAAGCTTTCCATCCAAAAATAACCGTGGTACTCGCCATAAATGGTGGGGGAATAAAGGAACCGTAATCATCGTCATGTCAGCAGTATATCGCTCTTGAACATGGCACTCGTCTGCATTCGTGTCTGGGTGGGGATATCTCATTCTGTCTCACACTTGCCTTCGTGGGTTTGGGTTATCTTGTTTGACCATTCATCTGCTCATCGTCTTGTCACCATGACCCTTGATCATTTGATATCAAATACTACCAAGTCCACTGTCGTGCCGCCGATATGTTCAAGAGAAGTTGACCTCTGCAGAATACTCAACCTCCCTCTGATGCTTCACAAAAAACATTTTCTCCTTCTCTGTCTCGTGTCAATGATGTGGGAAACATTATAGCCCACCTTCGATCAAGGTCACTTCCTATCGACTTCAGCTCATTATCCAGGAAGTTGACTTAGAGACTCCCTTCAGGTACCTTCGAGCCTGCATGCCTCAATGGCAGGTTCTTCGTGTTCGACACGAGGTTTTATCATTGGCCTCTGATTAGATGATTCTACTGGTGTTCGACACTAGCTCATTGATTCACACGCTGTGGATTGTACCTATAGTACCTTGAGGACCATTGTCATTATTGGTGGTACCTCTCGCGTCTGTTAACAATTTTCATCATTGACTGGTAATCAGACGATGTTCTCGCATGTTCGACTTCGACTCCTATATTCGCATGCTTGAACTTGTAATTTGTTCGGGACGAGTTGGAGCGCAAGACCCTGGATTTTGTATGTTGGGATCCAGGCTGCATTTTGTGGATTATTATAATCACTACATGACTCATTCACTGGATGGCTGCGACCATGCCTGAGTCCATTCATTGATCCTCGTCGGATGGCTGCGTCCATACCTGGGATCTAGATTTTTATGTACTATGCTATGGATGTCTGTGCCCATACCATGTACATCATGTATTTGAACTATCAGTTGTACTTCGTGTAGGTTCTCCGGAGGTCGTGTTTCCAGTCGACCATGTTCTTGTAAAGCACTTCACCCCTCTCTCTCTCGGGCTTCATGCTTTAGGGGGCATCTGTTACACAGTATTTTGTCACTGTCCATGTTACCCCTCCTCCTGTACAGTGGAGGACCTATTCTGGGACCTCTGAGAAGTGACATGACTTGAAAACGCCTGCTTTGTATCCCTTAAAGTATGTACTCTATATGCCCTAAAGACACCTTCTGCAAAATACCCAAAAATATAGCCCTTTCTCCTTTGGTGTTGTTCCACAGTGTACTTCTCGCGCCAATGGGGTAAATCCTCCAAAAAGGGCGCGCCAGCTGGCGCTCTGTCTCAGAGTCACACTAGCGCCAACCCAGTTGGGTAAAGTTTTTAACAATCGAACTTCCGAAGGTTCCTTCCACCTTATCCATGAACTAATTCCAATTCGAGTTGGTTCAGTTGGGCTTCGTATCTCCCAGAGAAAGGCTTGTTCCCATCCCCTACAAGCTTTGCAAGGCATGTGTTGCTGATTCACCCAGCCAAAGGAGGATTTGACATCAGAACTGGTTGTATTCTCTTTTGTTTATTAATAATAATAGACAACTATCATTATGGTTCCACTCATGTGTCTTTATTATGATGTTTGAGTTGTATCCTTTCTGACTGATACATAGTTGCATTTCTTGGATTTTATGCTTTTATTTGTCTTGTTCTTCGCATGTGTAGGTGTCTATTCACGGATATCGTGAGGATTGTGACCAGCTGGAGCGAAAGAACAGAAGCAACGACCCTTCTAAGAATATAAGCGTTGGATTTGAGGTAAGCTCTCATCGTTGGCCTTTACTTTGCAATTAGGAACCCGCGTGTTAGCGTTGTTTGATTGTTGCTAGACCTCAGTGAGGCTAGTGGGATCGCCTTTTTCCACAGAGGGGATTTACCTACACAACATCAGGTGTTTCTACACTCATTATTTTCCTCTGCCTCCTTAAGATAGCCTTATGTAATGGGCTATATAATACATCTAAAGGAGGCATTTCAATAACCTTTCGGATAATTTTAGATGTCAGAAATGTAGGAATGATTTATGTGTTCAGCGAACTTGTCCCTTGCTCATCCATTGGCTCAGACTCTAAATTTTTCTGAGTTTGTAGTGGTGTATGATATTTTGTTGTTTTTATGACATCTATTGTCTTAGGAGTATCTTGTAGCTTTTTATGAGAATTCTATATGAGAATTTGGCCCTTCGCTGTTAATAGTTACACTAGGTGTAGATTTGTCATTAGTTGTTAACAAATGCAATGGGATTGTTTCGAGCCTTTCACTTCTGAATTATTAACACTTTTCAAAATCATCAGGATTCAAATTTGACTTTGCCCAATCAAATGCTTGTTCAAATGATTGAGTTGGTTGTAAAATATATTCAGAATCATTAGCTTCATGGTTAAAGGGCTTGATCTTTACTACAATAGTAATATTGTGTGATATATTCTTTGGGTGAAATTTCCTCTTTGGCAGAGTATGCAGCCTAAGGCTTTCCTTGTTTAGGAACTCTTTGTTTTCATGGTTAAAGTTTTCCAATGAAAATAACCACACTGTATGGGAAAGGATGACCATAATGATTTTTTTTATCTTTCAAGGTTTTGGTTAAACCTTTTCCCACTATCTGGTGAGCTATTTCTATTGCTAATAGCCTGTCAGAAACATACAAAGGGAGTACATATAGGTCTGTTGTATTGCCATAAACTTTGATACATATAAAACATTGTTCAACAAAATACTTTCCTACTACAAGAAGGTCTGTAGCGGCTTCCTTGGAAAATATGGGGGCTTTCTTATCAAAAATGAGTTGATGTAATTGTAAAATAACACCATGGAATTGTTTTTTAAAATAGGGAATAAAATGGGATTCCCACGTCTAATTGTGACCGAGATGGATGGGGTAAGGGTCTTGCAAATTCCATTTCCAACCCATGATTGGAAACTTAGTATAGAAGCAAATGGCATCCATGATATAGGCACTGAAATAAAATGGAGGAATGTTCTATGTGGAAGTGGATCTCTTTTTCAGATAGGATAGTGGCCCAATTCATTATATGGGAATTGACACAAGCATCAATTAAAGGGATCCATTCTATAGAGAACTCGGTATTATTAGGCAATCCTTATAATCTACATAACATAGAAGTTTCATAGTTATGGGGATTTTCTAAAGAAGCAATGGGGTACATACATGTCTTATCGTATTTGAATTGTTTCTCTAGGACTCTCCAGCCCTGAATCATCTTGAAGGGTTCTTCATTCTTCTTTGCGAAGTTGGCCAGAAATGATTTTCCATATATATCCTAAGGATCAGGAAGATGATACATTTTTTTCAATCTTAAGCCATGAATAATCCCATTAGATCCACATTTGAGTTTCTGGATTGCCTGTCTTCAATACTGAAATTTTCCACCACCCATCTAATCGTATCAGTGAATGGGAGTATTTTGGCTCTTACTCTTATTTTGTAAAGAAAGGAGAAAGCAACATATTTGAATTGAAATATTGAGGGTTTATTGAGTGTATTGTTGCCTTAGTAACAATGATTTTAGTTCACTCATATTCAAGTCTATTGTATATGAATTCCCATGACGTCACTCGTCCATTAGTACTGCAAACTATATCAGTGACTATGGGTGACATCTCTGAAACCTAAGACTCTGAAATGCTCTACTTATTCTACTTTACCGTTGCCTTATGTAATGAAATATGTTTTGAAGCTTGCCTGAAACAAAAGAGATATATCAGTGCACATTATATAGGGAATTTAAGGCTAAGATCTCTTTGAAATGACTTTGAATCATGAAAATATTTTGAATACGATTTCTATGTTAACTAGCCATAACTTGAAAATATCAATTTATTTCCTCGAGCTGCTAAATATTAATTACTCTATCATACCACTTAATATTTCATTAAAACTTAGTAACTTCGCACGCTTCATGCCTTATTTTCCACATCGTAGTTCTTAAATGTTTCCATATAACGTTTCTCGGTGGTTATGCGAAATACGATTGCGAAAATTGCAATATTGTATTTCTCAAATTCTTAAGGGCTAACACAATGGCATGCTTTGTTAATTTGTGACTTGCGAAGTGTGATCGTGTGTTCTTAAAGTGTTGTGATTGGAAATTTGCAGCGAGGACCTCATCGCATATCACATTTTGGGATTTTCGATGGAATGTTAACAATTGTTACATTGAAAATTGTGAGATGTGATCTGTGATAAGAGATTTAAGCATAAGTTATTTTCTAAATTTTTTAAGGAAAATTTGTAGAAGTCCCCATTTATATGTCAATTACTCACTATTACTCAGTATAAAAGGGGGGATTGTTACATAGTACAACACTCCGCTGCCAACAGGCTTGGATAGTAACCCGATGGAGTCACGCAAGAACACAAAGATCTCTCCACTATTAGTGAGCCTAGTTAGTACCCCAAAAAAGTTACTTGTATCACCTCTCTATGTCGAAATCCTTTCTCTTCTTTCACCTTATTCATTTTTCATTTTTTTTTAAGGACTGTGCATAGGCACTTATTTATTACATAGGCGGAAGAGGTATCCCGACATATTGAGAGCAGAAGAGTTTATTCCTTTAGAGAAGTATGTTATGTATACCTCTGACATACATGTCAAGGTTTTCCCCCTCACTTTAATCTACATGACTGAGCTGAAAAGGGTTAACCCAAAGAACCAATTATAGGAGGAGGTACTAGTTAACAATGCAAGTGTTGTGTTTTCACTAAGACTCACTCTTAACAGAACATATTTTCCATCAAGGCATAATTAGCTGAAGATAACAAGTTCTTCATTAAGAGAGAGGATAATAGATAACTAGATGTTGATAGTTGTACAAGTCCTATTAAGTTTTCCCTTCTTGTCTCGAGAGCCAAACATGATTTAAAAAGAAGCTAACCTATGGGTACAATCAAGCAAAGAAAGAAAAAATAAAAAAGTAGAAGTAAAGCGAGAAAAAAACAAATAAGAAAAGCAAGAAAACCAAACCAAGTAAGCAAGAAAACAAACATGCAAACCAAAAACCAAAGAAAGCAAGAAGCAAAGAATACTCCTACTCCTATGCTAAGAATTTCATGGGCCTCCTCACGTGAAGTGATATTTCTACTGGAACCGTCGATGCATTGGCTGGCCTATGTTGGAAAAGGCATGAAAAATATGCATGTAAACCAGTGAACAAGAAATATTTATCAATGAATACCAACATGCTTTGAGTTCTAGAACATCCATAGAAAAGAAAAGAGCGAATGCACAAGACAAACATTTTGTGGACTTAACATGGTGTTGTGAGGCACTACGTGAAGATGGTAAACATACACACTCTTTGGACTATGACATATGAGTGAACATGAGAAATACCAACAACTCATTATTTCCAAGCATGATCGTTGTGTAATATTCCTCCAAATCTTGAGTGATTGGCTCATGTGATTCGAGTGGAGGAAGTGAAATCTAGGTGTTTGGTTGATCTTCAATCCAATGAAAAGAGTGATGAGGAGCCTTGGGTGTTTCCAAAATTTTCTGATTGGAAGTGGAGCTAACCTCAAGAAAACGAGGGCCTAACATAACCATCAGCCCAGATAGAAGTGCCTCAATAGCCTGTGGTATTTCCACTCCATCAATAGGTATATCATCGAAGATCAGTGGCTTAGACAAATTAACAATGAGTGAATCAACATTATAATCAAATGAAGAAGTACAAAGATCACGACAACCACGATTATAAAATTCAGCATGTTCATCGGCATCCTCATGATTTGATGATTCATGTAGAAGGGTAGACGAGAAGCAATGATGTTCAACCTCTTTGTTTTAAGAAGTGGCAGATAATAGATGGGATGGATTTTCAGAGGAAGATGTGTCCTCTCTGCGGTGTAATGACAGACTGACATTTGGTGTGTCCTATGAATGATCGGAAGTAGAGTCATTAAGGCATGAGTTTTCACAGGGGAAATCAATAGTGGCTAAATCACAAGGGATATCAAGATAGAGCAGATGATGCACGGATGGAAGAGAGTCATCCTTCACCATGGGTTCTTCTTTAGATCCCCACACACACTCATCATGAATGATAGCGCAGGTTAGATGCACAACATCAACTCCATCGAAAACTTGATCCTCGTTCACAACAAATGTGAAGTATGAAATGGAAGAGCCCAAGAGAGTACAATCTGGAGGATCAACAAAATTCGAGGATGATGGTTGAAGTAACAAGTCCACATGACAACAAGAGTAGGTGGGGTAGGAGGATGTGACAATTCAACATATGTGTGTGCATGCTCTCCCCTATCACTTTGATGTGGTGGAGCTATTTGATGAGGGGAAGGCAAACAGTCACTTGTGACAACAACTGTGTCCTCTTGAAATTGTGCAAGTCCACCACCAACGAACGCTGGGAAGGGTTCGAATGATCTCGAGAATTGTGGACTTTTAGATATGTAAAGAATATACTTAAATCTTCCATAGAGGAATTCCCAATCAATTTCATCTTTAGGAAATCGCCATGTGATATTACAAAATCATGTGTGAAACTATTCAACAGATTCATAATGTGCTTTCTGTAATTCTATAATTTGTTTATTGAGTGTTTTACAGTCAAAATGATTGAAATCACATGTTATCTTTGCAAAAAGATGATGGAAAGAGTGGATATATTTTTCAGGCAGTGTGACAATCCAATGCAATGGGTGCCTAAGAAGTGTGTATGAAAACAATGCTTAGGTCATGTAATCATCATGGATATTATGCCTTTCGTAGGTTCCTACAATTCCAACTATGTGTCGAAGTACAGATGTTTTGCCTTCACCATCATATGTATTATGTCACAAGTCGTTCCAAAAATCCTCCGGGATTTCAAAGTCATTTCCATAGGACATACATTCCAGAGTACTAAGTGTAACATCAAACATGATATATGTGGGAAGATTCAAAATAGAATTTGAGGACTCAACTTGTCATCTAACCCTCCTTCTAGCACCATAAATGTTGACGGTGTTGGACTCACCAATATTTAGGGTATTTCCTCAATATGAATTCCAAACTAGACCTCACACCGTTTGTTATAGGAGTCCCATCCGGTACGAAGGCCCAATTGTAATTTATCTTAAATATGTGCCTTAGCTCTTGCTTGTTAGAACCTGAGAGTGATTTTCTTTGTCTTTAAATAGTGAGGTTTGTGTGTTTGGTGAGTGCTTAGAGTCACTTGTATCATAGCTCTTTCACTGCAGAGGGAGAGGGTGGAAGTGAGGCTTAGGTTGAAAGGGAATAGTCCCAACTCTACTAGATACATACAACACATCGAGACATGTGCAGCTTCCAATGGAGTATTCCACACAGACGTGACAATCACAAACATAATGTGAATAAATAGCACGTACAACACCCTGTGTAATAGTCCACATGAGTGCAATGAACATTATAATTCCTTTACAAGAATGAATCTGTCAAGTGTCTCATGGGATAACCCACATGGGTGAGAAAACATTGGCAACTGATACAACATATTTCCATCAACATTTGTACTAAAACATCTGAAATAGTTCAACTGTGTTAATATAGGTTAAAGCAACATGCATTACAAGTGTCCAAAGAATAGTATTACAAATGAATATAATACATGTGTGAAAATGTGTTGGCCTATTAACAGGCTTCTAAATTAAGCTAAAGTTCCAAAACACATCCATACACCATTACATCATGAACCCCAATAGCGGGACGTTAGAGCCACTGCTCTCTCCTCAAAGAAAATATTATAAACTTTCAAGGCTATGTGGGAGGAGCGAAGGTGAAAAATTCCTTCACATGTACAAATGAGGGGTATATATAGCCAAGGCTGAAACTGACCCTTATAACTATTTTGCTTCCCTCATGACCATTTGACTTACATGACTCTTCAAATTTACATATGGGTCTCTTGGACTTCCATGTTACATTATATTGATTACAAAAATATCACCATGTGGTCGAGATGACTCATGACATTACTCGACACGACTGTGCTAGTATGTTCATGTTGTTGGTGGTGTCCATGTCGAGTTGCAGTTCTACTGAGTGATGGATGTTGTCTTGGTGTATCATAACTTCATCTTTGCATGGCAAGATGTGCAGAGTCTTTGATGGTCTTAGTGTTTGCTTGATAGTTCATGAATTCCCATGCATCTCCTTCACTTGCTACTTGGTACACTTTGTGTGTTCATACGTTCACGAACAAGTCTCCTAACATACATTCTTTGTTCATCTTGTTCGTTTTCATGCCATGTCTCATCCATGTACATGTATCTTCAATCACTCATGATGAGACAACATCAAATCTAGAAACCTCCTAGTCTAACATGAGGCATCATATTTCATTTTCAAGTGTAGGTGACCAGGGGAGAGGAGAAGGCTCTAAAACTACACAAAGCACATTTCAAGACAAGATGCAGACTCTAGGCACTGCCAATGAAAATTGCGCAGAGGACACTGGGAGGTTGAGATGGGAAATCAGATCAACAGTGACTATCTACAAACCTTGCTCAGCTGGAGGGCAGATATGCACAAATTTTCTAGGGAGACAGTGCAAACAGCAAGGGGAGACTGGTAGTGAAAACTGCACAGATTCTCTAGAGACGTTGGTAGCGGGCTACAGGAGGCTACTATCCAAAACTTCATAGAGCCAGAAGGCTAGCTTGAAGTACATACCTGCATAGTTTGAGTGGGATTCTAGGTAGCTAGGAGACTATCCATGTAAATTGAGTAGTTTTCAGAAGGAGTAGTAGGCCGACTGACAGGGTGATTGGCTGATAAAACTGCACAATTTCTTAGGGCAGTTCAGTGACAGGTAGCAGGTGTCTGCTCGACATGTCTACGCAATTTCATTAATCAGTGGAAGTGGGCATGCTTCACATCTTCTGTGCAGTTTTTTGGAGTGAGGCCTAGATTCACTGCCCCATCAAACTCTCCATTTAACCAGTTGGAGGCTTGATGGCTATCTTGTGTTCAACATAGATTGAGAGGATTTGTTGAGAAACTTCTACTTTTTTCTAGGTGAGAGTCAATCGGGTTTACTCCAGGATTGCGTAGTGTAGGCTACCTAGGAGGCAGCCTCAAGCTCTACACAATTATGGGTAGAAGTACATGTTCACTAAGGGCTGAGACTGTGCAATGCAGTTGAGAAAAGGTCCGAATGTTGGAGGGTGATCCTGTTGATAGAGTTTTTGTTGGGTTGTGTTATATTATTTCCACATAGTTAACAGGGGGTTTGAGGGGTACCCGTAGCCCCACTTTATGGGGTCCGGGGCAGCGCCCCGGAAAATTTTGGTTTTTGACCCTATGTTAGGTTGGGCGGACCCACCTATGGTTTTGTGCATGATTTTCGCACATGTTTTTTGGATGCGATGGTTTTCGTTCCATGGTATTGGATGCTTCGCATGTATAAATATGTATTGTAACATTGAAAGGAACATAATGAAAAATCAAGCTGGTAGTCCCGGTTTTGGGATCCAGGGGAAAATCTCTGTGCATATGTGTTTTTTATGTGTTATGCTCTTGAATTGTTTATTTTTCAGTGATTTAGAATCGTATGCAGGTAATTACTGTACGGCGTTAAAACCTACAGTTTTAACAAAATGACTAAGTGTGTGAACGAGTGACTTCATGCATAAACGATCTTGTGAACACACACTTGACAAGAATCTATGACAAGACTCGTCAAACCAACAAGAAAACATGCTTAGAGTGACTAACTGTGGGACTGTCAAATGGTGAAATAGACAAATGCAACACTTTAGATATAAATTCGGATGATCGTGATCACACTTGCGCAACAATACTTACAACATCGTGTGTTTGTGTGATATATTTTTACATAGCAAACACAACTCAAACAAAACCTTAAACATCCCAGAATGAGGTTGCAAGCATGATATAGTAATCAACATGTCGAAGATGACATTTGGTCAAACAAGTGAAAAGAAAACAAGACATGTAGAAGAAACACATAAAATGACTTTTTGTGTTTGCGCACATGCATGTTACTGAGGACATGATGATATGACAATGAAAATAAGTCCTACAAACTCAACTAAGAGGTGTACTTCGAAAGGTGTTCTTTACTTAGCATACTTACCCTCAAGATGATAATGCATCTGATGGAGTTTGCATGTGATCCTAATCTCTTCCATTACTTGGTTACTTGGTCCCACTCCTCAACTCCTTGGAAGCAACTTTAGCATGTCACCTTCTCCTCTAGTCACTGAGTGGTAGATCTGTGCAAATTCAACAGAGAGTGTCTACTATCGGGATGAGGCTATGGGATGCCCATCTGCACAATTTCTGCATGCAAGACAGATAGGGAGGCTTGGACATCATTGTACAGTTTTGAGGCATGGGACACCGCTATGGGATGGGGTCTTTGATATGGATTTAGATAGGAATGAAAAAATTTACAGAGATAACAACAAAGACAAAATGCAGTGGAAATAATGTTGGCATTATGACATAGGTTTGGCACTATGGCACAGGTGTTGTCCTTGATGGCAACGCACTCAGATGGAAGATCTCAGTTCAGGTTCTCAAAATAAAAGAAAAAGGGATATATGCAGGTTCCTCCTAACCAAGTCACGTATACATGCAGGTTAGACGATCAAAAAGCGTGTATATGTATGCACGTACTTTCATGCAAGGAAAAGTGCGTACATGTGGGAAAACTTATTTTTGGCCAATGGTATTTAGTCCGTTATATTTGGACCTATGGTTTTGGACCTTGGTATTGTGTCCGAAGTGTTGAACCCAGGTATTGGGTCCCTAGTATTGGTTCTCAATGGTTTTGGACCATGGTTTGAGTAAGGCCTAAGACTATAAAAAGGGAAGGAGATCATTTGGCAAAGGTATCGACTCAAGTATTGAATATCTTATGAAGAGCAAGATCTAGAACCAATTTCTGGTGCATTGCTGGATCTGAACCTAGGAGGAACCTAAGCGCTAAAAGATGGATAATTTCTATTGATGGGTCAAGATCTTAAGGCTTGAATAGTAGTATCATTATGTGATTTTGATCTATTATAATTGGTGCATGATTAGATCCATAAAGCTGATAATCTAGGTATAACTGATGTCTGATTAAGTAAAAAGGGTAAATTATCTTTTATAGATTTGTACGCAGGTTCGACACATCAGAGGCACGTATACACACGGGTTCATCAAGTGAAGACAACGTATACGCTGGTTGGCCTTAATACAGCTATGTATGTACGCAGGTTTCTACAGATTGAAGTAGCGTACATCTCATGAAATCTATTTAGTTACTTCTATTTATTATTGCAGTGTTCTGGGTTCAGAACTGGTGTCTGGCCACTGTTATTATTTTCTGGTGACAACATTCTGAGAAGCGATTGGTTGATTCTATATTGGTTTACACAAAGGGGATTGGTTGATGCAGAAATACTTAATGTTTTATTGATGTTATTCATGGATCCAATCTGAAAATTTATGAAACGTGGTCCCTGGAAGAAAAGAGAAGGTTGTAGCCTTTTGTAGGTCAGCATCTATGTACTAGTACCTCAGCTAGTACAAGAGCTTAGGGGGTTGTAGCTCCCTTCCAGGAGAAGCTGGAGAATGAGAGAAGGTTGGAGCCTTCTGTAGGTAGCAACCTGCGTACTGGTATAAGACTGCACCAGTACAGATACATTGTAAAAAGAATTTTCTAATTGAAAGAAGATAGAGACAAATTGTAACAGGTGGTTTTCACCCATATTGGGTTTCCACCTTATATCTTGTGTTCTTGTGTGTGACAATCTTCTCTATTTTTCTGTTCCTGGTTACTGTTTATATGATTCTGACACACAGATTAATGATCAACATCTGAAGAATAAACTAAATTGTAAGTCTGCAAATTATACGCGAGTTTAAGTAACTGAAGTTGCATATATACGCTGTTTGTACTGACTGAAGTAGCGTATGCAAATATTTGTATGAAATGAAAAATAATTGACTTCATAATACTAATTCACCCCCCCTCTCAATATTATTTCCAACAATTGGTATCAGAGGAGGTCCTTCAGAAGAATCTTGATCGCTTGAAGGAAGATCTATCATCATGAGCAAATACGGAAAAGGAGCATCGATCAGGCCACCAATTTTTGATGGGAGCAACTTCGTCTATTGGAAGGTAAGAATCACTGCGTATCTTCAATCTCTTGGTACAGAAGTTTGGGATATTGTGGAAATAGGATACACATTTCCATCCGTAACTCCTACAGATACGGCTAGTAAGAAGCAATATGAAACAAATGTAAAGGTTGTCAATACTCTATTAGGGAGTCTATCTCAATCAAAATTCGTCAAGGTTATGCAACTCAAAACCGCAAAAGAAATATGGTACAAGATCGTTTTGAGCTATGAAGGACATGATCAGGTAAAACAGTGAAAAATACAAACACTCAGAATTCGGTATGAAAATCTCATAATGCACAATAATGAAAGTGTTGCTAACTATTTCTTATGTATAGATGAGATTGTTAATTGTATGAAAAGCTTGGGTGAAGAAATAAAAGAAGTTAATTTGGTTGAAAAGGTTCTAAGATCTTTGTCTTCTAAGTTTGATTCAAAAGTTTCTGCCATAGAAGAAAAGTAGAATCTACAGAGCAGTACCATGTCACAGTTGCACAAGATCCTAACTGCTTATGAAATGAGAAAAGGGGGACCATGAGACAAAAGAGAAGCCACATTCAAAGCCTCGGGAAAAGGAGATTACAATGAGTCAGGACATATGTCAGAAGGAGAGGAAGAATCAAACTTTGTCAAGAACCTTCAACGGGGTACTGGAAGATTCAAAGGTAAGCTACCTTTCAAATGCTTTACTTGTGGAAGATTCGGTCACTATGCTGCCAAGTGTCCTCATAAAGATAAGCCTGACAAAGGTAAGGAACCAGTTAGATGGAATAGAAAATAGAATGTAAGTAAGAAGAGCTATTATACACATGAAGACAATGATGGATTTTAAAATAGTGATGAAGATGAACAATGTAATGATTATAGACTTTTGATGGCCTTTGAAGATGATGATTTCTTGGATGCTATAGATGAAGAAGGTCTTTATGAAGAAATTTCTAAACTTAAAATTTGTTTAGAGGAAAAGAATATGATTATAGATACTCTGACATTCAACTTGCTTGAAAGAGAAAACACCAATGAAAAGTTAGAATGTGAAAATTGTGGACTTAGAAAAGATATTGAGAAATCAAAAGCTCTTAAATCTTAGATTTTGCTAAAGGATCTGAAACTTTAGATGAGATTATCAAAGTGCAGCATTCTCCTCTAATCAAGACAGGTCTTGGATATACTGAAGAAGCGTCTCAAGCACAGAAGCCATCCACCTCCAAAATTTATCTTGATGCAGCAAGGAGAAGTGAACAGGTTGACAATCGACAACAAAAGCATAATGCATATTACCAAGTAAATCGGGGGCAATCTTCTTCAAAGATGAACAGAAGCTATAACCAACCACAGGTAAATCATTCTCAATTTTCATCAAGAATGGATGTCAACGAAAACTACAATCATTTGGTCGGTAGGTCTGATAATCACAGGAATTTATTCAATGGCCAATGTTTCTCTTGTCATAACTTTGGTCACAAAGCGACTCAATGTGTTGCCTACAAGACCATCATGACTAGAGAAGCTCAAAAACAAAGGAGTATGACTGCGATCATGAAAAGGGCCTACAATAAGTTTTCTTCTCTTGAGAATGAAATAGAATGTTCTATGTGTAACAACTTCGGTCATGAAGATTCTGAATGCAGGAGTAGGTTTCAGTAAACAACTCAGAAGGAGCAAGCTTCATTGAGTCCCAAAACATGGAGAAAGAAAGAACCGCAACCAAAAAGATGTGGGATAGCCTTATATGCGGAAGGATAGGAAAATCAATGGTACATTGACAGTGGATGCTCGAAACATATGATAGGTGATAAAGAAAAACTTCAGTCATATAGTGCCTTAGAAGAGGAAAGGAAGGTCTCATTTGGAAATGACACCCCTGCACTCATAAAAGGAAAAGGTTTTGTTCTTTTGAAATAAAAGGTCAAAGATGGAAATGTTATGTATGTTGATGGCCTAAAGAATAATCTATTGAGTGTCAGTCAAATGTGTGATCAAGGAAATGAGGTAATATTTCGATCAAATGGATGTATTGTTCGTGAGATTGATACACGAGAAATAGTGATCAAAGGCATAAGAAATCCCAATAATTTATACATACTCAAGGGAGGACAACAACAATGCTATCTAAGCAATAATGATGAACACTAGCTATGGCACAAAAGATTGGGGCTTCTAAGCTTCTCTCAGATAAGGAAAGCATGCAAATATCAAGCGGTTCGTGATCTCCCTGACATTAGAATTCCAAAAAATACAATATGTAAATCATGTCAGTTTGGTAAGCAAACTAGAACTAATTTCCCTAAGAAGGAAGGATCGGCTAGCATGCCACTTGAACTTGTCCATACTAATGTATGTGGTCCATCTAGGAAAAGGTCACCTCGAGGAGAAGAATATTTTATATTGTTCATTGACAACTTTTCCAGGATGTGTTGGATAGGACTTATGAAGCATAAAGACAAAGCTTTCAAAAAGTTCAAAGCATTCAAAGCCTTGGTTGAAAACGAATCAGATCGCAGAATCAAATGCCTCAGGTCTGATCAAGGAGGGGAATTTACCTCGGATGAATTTTTTTATTTTATTGAAGAACGTGGAATAAGAAGGGAATTCTCTACTGCAAGGACTCCTCAGCAAAATGGAGTAGCGGAAAGGATGAACAGAATGGTTCAACAAATGGCTCATGCTATGCTTGATGAGTCTGGAACTCCCGCAACCTTATGGGGTGAAGCTGCATTTGTTGCAGTTACTATTCTTAATAAGACAAACGTCCGGGTAAACAGCACTCAAATGCCTCATGAACTTTGGTATGGTAAGACTCCCACAATAAAATACTTCAAAATTTTTGGAAGCAAATGCTACATCAAAAGGACTGATGAAAACCTTGGCAAATTTGAACCTAGAGAAAATGAAGGAATTCTCCTTGGTTACTCTCCCCACAACAAAGCATATAAGTGATATAATAAAAAACTTGGAAAAATTGTTGAAAGTATTGATGTAGTGGTTGATGAAGAAGGAAAATTTCCTAGGTAGGTAAAATCTGAAGATTTTGAAGATGATGAGGACTATCCTTCAACATCAAATCAGACTTATGATGAAGAATAAACTCATGAGGCACCAGAATAAAAAATAAGGATAGAAGAAAAGACTCCATCCAGGTATGTTCAGAAGAATCATCCAGAAACTCAAATTTTGGGGCAAAAAGAGGCAGGTGTACAAACAAGAAGAACTATTTCAGAAGCTTCAAGCTATCTAGCATTGCTCTCCTCCATTGAACCACAAAATGTATGTGAAGCATGCAAAGATGAATGTTGGGTCAAGGCCATGAATGAAGAATTGGAGCAGATTGAAAAGAATAACACTTGGGAGTTGGTTCCTAGACCAAATGATAAGAATGTCATAGGGACAAAATGGATATTCAAAAACAAGCTGAATGAAAATGGAGATGTTATTAGAAACAAGGCCAGACTTGTTTGTAAAGGGTATGTGAAACAAGAAGGTATAAACTTTGAAGAAAATTTTGAACCAGTTGCTATACTTGAGGCCATAAGAATGTTCCTTTCTCTTTTTAGCTTTCAGAAGTTCAAAGTATTTCAAATGGATGTGAAATTTTCCTTTATGAATGGAGACTTGGATGAAGAAGTGTATATTGAGCAACCAGACAGGTTTATCCTTGGAAATGATCCAAAACTTGTATGTAGACTCAAAAAGGCTCTATATGGCCTTAAACAGGCTCCAAGGGCTTGGTATTATCGTTTGGATAAGTACCTCCATCAACAAGGTTTTACAAAAGGATCAACAGGCAGCAATCTATATATAAAAATTGACAATGATAAGTTGCTAATACTTGTTGTATATGTTGATGATATCATCTTTGGAACAATGAAGAAGACATGAGTCAAAACTTTGCTTTGATAATGCAAAATAATTTGAAATGTCCCTACTTGGTGAGCTCACATATTTTCTTGGTTTACAATTCCAACAAAACAAAGACGGTATTTTTCTATCACAATCCAAGTATCTCAAATAGATCTTAAAGGAATATGGGATGGAGGATTCCAAACCAGTATGTACCCTTGTGGTAACAGGATGCAGCCTCAGCGCAAATGATGAATTAGCAGTAGTACATCAACCAACCTATAGATCCATGATTGGTAGTCTGCTCTATCTAACAGGTACTCGACCAGACATTATGCATGCAGTGGGAATAGTTGGAAGGTTTCAGGCAAATCCAAAGGAAACTCATCTTTAGGCAGTTAAGAGAATTTTCAAGTATCTTCAAGGAACTCAAAACTATGGCTTATGGTATCCTAGAGGTACAGATCTCACACTTCATGCATATATAGATGCAGATTGAGCAGGAAGCGTGGATGAAAAAAAAAGCACTAGTGGTGGTGCATTCTTCATGGGTCCTAGATCAGTATCTTGGTTCAGCAAGAAACAAAGTTCAATTGCATTATCTACAGCTGAAGCAGAATATGTAGCTGCTGCATCTTGCTGCACATAACTCCTTTGGATGATGCAAACATTGCAAGACATTCAAATCACTTGCACTCCACCTATCTCCATTTTTTGTGATAATACAAGTGCAATCAGTATTTCAAAGAATCCAGTCATGCATTCAAAGACCAAGCACATACCTATCAAATATCATTTTCTCCGGGAACAAGTGCTTGAACAAAAGGTAAAATTGGAGTATGTCCCCTCCAAAGAAAAAGTTGTTGATATACTCACCAAACCATTGGCCAGGGAGACATTTGAATACTTCAGACAGAAGCTAGGGGTAGTTGATGTATCATCTTACTGTTGAAATTATCTGTTTCAAAGAAAAGTGGTTGTAAGCGAGTTTCATGAGGAGTATCCGCATACATACACCAGTCTTTTTGTGGAGACAGTCGCGTATATGTTAGTTTGAAAGAAATCAGTGGGCTAGACTCAGGTGAAAAGAGTCTGATATGGGTCTGACAGAGACCACCTAGCACAGGTTCAGGGGGAGCATATATACTTTTAATAATGCATTGTTGGCATTATCTTAGAAGATCTTGGTTCAATTTCGCAATTGTTTTTGGTTTTAGGTGGAACAGGTGCAGAAGGAGAACATGGTTGCTGGTCTAAATGATGATTGACAGATGTTGCTGATGATAGTTGTTGATAAATATCATAGTCTTGCTGTAGATATTTCATCTCTATGTCATGTATTTCTTTTCTTATCAAGGTCATGTAATGGCCTATCTTGGTTTCCCCACTATGCTTGGGATGGATGATGTAATGTTCTTGTTTTATCATGTATAAATTCTTGGTGTATCCCCACTTGGTTGGGTGGATGAGTTAATCCCCATTTGGTTGTGAGATGGATGTATGTATGAGTCTTTGGTGAAAGGAAGGTCATTTATGTATAAAGTCATGTTTCTTCTTGTAGAACACCTTCTTGTAGACCTTTCCTACATTCAGGGGGAGCTTGGACAGCACAACAGAGCAAAGAATTTAGCATGTACTAAGGGGGAGCATCACCCTTTGCCCTTGATGACAAAAGAGGAGAATGAATTTGGGTGACTTGGGGTTTCCATCAAGTCCAAATGGGGAGATTGTTGGCATTATGACACAGGTTTGGCACTATGGCACAGGTGTTGTCCTTGATGGCAACGCACTCAAATGGAACACCTCAGTTCAGGCTCTCAGAATAAAAGAAAAAGGGATATACGTAGGTTCCTCCTAACCAAGTCACGTATACACGCAGGTTAGACGATCAAAAGACACATATACGTATGCACGCACTTTCATGCAAGGAAAAGTGCGTACATGTGGGAAAACTTATTTTTGGCCAATGGTATTTAGTCCGTTAAATTTGGGCCTATGGTTTTGGACCTTGGTATTGTGTCTGAAGTGTTGAACCCAGGTATTAGGTCCCTAGTATTGGTTCTCAGTGGTTTTGGACCATGGTTTGAGTAAGGCCTAAGACTATAAAAAGGGAAGGAGATCATTTGGCAAAGGTATCGACTCAAGTATTGAATATCTTATGAAGAGCAAGATCTAGAATTAGGTTATGGTGCATTACTGGATTTGAACCTAGGAGGAACCTGAGCGCTAAAAGATGGATAAGTTCTATTCATGGGTCAAGATCTTAAGGCTTGAATAGTAATATCATTATGTGATTTTGATCTGTTATAATTGGCGCATGATTAGATCTATAAATCTGATAATTTGGGTAAAACTGATATCTTATTAAGTAAAAAGGGTAAATTATATTTTATATATCTATACGCAGGTTTGGCACATCAGAGGCACATATACACGTGGGTTCATCAAGTGAAGACAACGTATATGCTGGTTGGCCTTAATACAACTGCGTATGTACACAGGTTTCTGCAAATTGAAGTAGTGTACGTCTCATGAAATCTCTTTTAGTTACTTCTGTTTATTATTGCAGTGTTTTGGGTTCAGAATTGGTGTCTGGTCACTGTTACTGTTTTCTGATGACAGCATTCTGAGAAGCGATTGGTTGATTCTATATTGGTTTGCACAAAGGAGATTGGTTGATGCAGAAATACTTGATGTGTGATTGATGTTATTCATGGATCCAGTCTGAAAATTTATGAAACGTGGTCCCTGGAAGAAAAGAGAAGGTTGTAGCAATCTGTAGGTCAACATCTACATACTAGTACCTCAGCTAATACAAGAGCTTAGGGGGTTGTAGCTCCCTTCCAGGAGAAGCTGGAGAACGAGAGAAGGTTGTATCCTTCTGCAGGTAGCAGCCTATGTACTGGTATAAGACTGCACCAGTATAGATACATTGTAAAAAGAATTTTCTAATTGAAAGAAGATAGAGACGAATTGTAGCAGGTGGTTTTCACCCATATTGGGTTTCCACCTTATATCTTGTGTTCTTGTGTGTGAAAGTCTGCTCTATTTTTCTGTTCCTGGTTACTGTTTATATGATTCTGACACACAGATTAATGATCAACATCTAAAGAATAAACTAAATTATAAGTCTACAAATTATATGCGAGTTTAATTAATTCAAGTTGTGTATATACGTTGTTTGTACTGACTGAAGTAGCGTATGCAAATATTTGTATGAAATGAGAAATAATTGACTTGATAATACTGATTCACCCTCCCTCTCAATATTATTTCCAACAATAATACTTCATTTCATTAATGTAAAATACAGAAATATGCTTACAAACTGAAATGGAAATAAACCAGCTAGGGCGATGGTAGCTTATCTCTGAGAAGAGATGTAGTGGCTAGATGCCTATGAATTGTGTTACAATGAGGCTTGAAGGCCTATTTAGTGTTGAGAAACAATGAAAAACCCTCAACATCCAAAAACCTAACCATAGACGACGAAACACCAAACTGTGGGCCCCGTTTGGGTAATTTGGTACATCAACTTCCCGGGGTCATAACTTTGGCACCTAATCTCCGTTTGACATGTACGTTATCTCGTTAGAAATATCCATCCGAGAACTATAACTTGGGGAAGAGCAACATCAGTACATGGACTCATGTTTCTTCCAAATTTCCCAAAAGACGTCGTTTAAGGCCTCAAAATGGCTCTGGAAGTTCAGGAACCGAAAAAATGCTAAAAATAATAAATTGTGCTACAATTAAGGAAACTGAAAAATTGAATTAGACAGTTGTGGGGGTCCAAGTCGGATAGATGGGTGACCACCAACATCCACCTGGATCATTCCTCCCCCCTTGAGAAGCAACGGTCCCCATTGTGTTGAGTTCCTCTATCTGCTGAACTTGGTCCCTCGTGAGCTGTTCTACAATCTCTGATGTGTCCAGTAATTGTGGGAAGCATGGTCGACGACGGTCCACATTGAACACTTGGTGAAAGCGAAGGAATGGGGGAATGTTGTGCTCCAAAGCATTATTTCCCACAACCTTAGTAATGGTGTAAGGACCATGTCGGAGTGGTTGAAGCTTTTGATGGGCTCTTGTAAGATGTTCTTTTTTCAGATGCAACAAGAATTTGTTGCCCACCTGAAACTTGTGTGGTACCCCTATGGGTGAGGAGAAGATTTTCCTATTTTCTTTCATGACCATATCCATCTGCTGCTATTGTTGTTACGTGGAGGAAACCTTTGTAGTGGTCATGGATGTGGTGAAAATATTCCCCTTACTTTTGGAATGAACTAGATAGAAAATAAATGTCCTAGTCTGTGAGATGAGCTTGTTGCCTTTCTTAGCAGTGATCAAGGAGGTGGTGATAGGTGGGGCTACCTCTGGTATCCTGTATAAGGAATTACCCAAAGAAATAATAACAGCATGAGTCCTTGACTCATACACAGCATGTCACCTCCACAAGTATGGCCGTGAGCACCAGTATTGCAGCAATAATGTTGCAACTCCTGGGCTACCTACTTTACTCTTATCAACCCGGTTGTTCTTAAGAAACTTGGAAGTGTCGGTGTTGTATGCACAAGTACTAGTTCTCACTGTAGGTTTTCACTTGATCAGCTGGCACAAGTTCACTAGGAGCTAAAGACAACTTCTATGGATTCCAGAAGAAGCTCTATATGTGATAAAAGGAGAGAAAGATTACTCTATAGATGTTATTCTAACCGCAGAAAGGAGAAAGACTGAAATGTAAAGAAAACCTAGTGAACCCTAATTAACCAACTAATTCTACTTTTGCAGAAAGCACTATGAAAACCATGAAAGGAGTGCCATTACCTACTCAAGGAAGAAAACAAAATCTAACTAATCTATTTCTGGAAGTAAATAAGAAAAAACATATTTTTTTATTTTTATGTATTTTTATGTGAATTTGACATGCATGTAAATTATTGTGTGTGAATGTGGCAGCGAATAGGTGGCGTTGAAGGGTGGTTTTGGGACTTGAGAAGATGTAGGATGGTGTGTATGGGTCCTAGGATGTATCAAGTGGCCTTTTGGAAGCTTTTCCCACACTCAACCTTCAAAAGAAAGTCTATATAAAAATCTACAGGAGGACACAGGAAATCTACAAGAGGAAAACATGGCAACTACAGGAGGCCTATAGGAGGATTCTGAGAGAATTTTCCCTATTTTGAGGGTGTGAGAATGGGTGAAAAAGGTGGATTAAGGTTGGAATGAGGTGTTAGGCACCTAAGGTCTACCATGAACCACTAGGAGAGAGAAATAGGATTGGGTTTGCTAAGGAAAGAGGAAGAAGTTCTATGGAAAATGCAGGAAACTAAGGCAAAATTGAGGTGAGGTTTGGGAAACCTATAGGGCATGGATCAAATGGAGGATGGGATGGTTGATAGGTGGGCCTACTGCTAGAAGAAATTCTCTACAAAGGAACTGACAATCAACCAATAAGATCCAACAAACAATGAGGTGAGTGCATATAGAAAAACAGAGTTTTGCATCAAAATAGTCTAAACTATGATCTATGGAAGGGAATGTTGAGAAATGCTGAAAAAAAGGAAAGCATGAAAGAATAATATTGCAAATAAGGAAGTAGGCATGATGAAGAATATCTGAAGCAAAGTAGAATTAGACTATTATCCTACCAAAAAGCTGCAAACAATAGAAGTGCTATGAATGAGGAAAATCTGTTTTTTTTGGGGCAACAAGAGAGTCTTTGCCTCAAATCATGGTCCCATAGGGCAGAAGAGAGGCCAAGGCACCATTTATAGCCTTTTTAATATCCTCTTTATCACTGCTTAACACAGAAAGCACAAATGGAAGCAAAGTACTAAATCATCAAAAGCAACCTATTCTTAACCATAAGAGAAATACATCTAACAACAAACTAATCTACAAACTAAAACAAGGCATACAAATATAAGTAAAGAGGAACTTGGTTGCTTGTATTGGGCCCTAACCCAAGAGCTTCAGTCCTCTGAGGTAACTTAATGCTAGCTCAAAAAGGATTCCATCTTTATTTTCAAAACAATAGCAAGTTTACATGAGACTGTCACAATAATAAGCTCGAAATTTGAGCAGAGTTTACATAAGCAAAAATCTGAACCTAGTGAGGCCCTAGGCCTCTCTAATTATACAAATGAAGCTACCAATAGCTTCCTTAAAATTAGGGAAGCTTGGCTTCCAAAAATCGAGATAATCATCAGTCATCCTCCACTTGCTCGACTTCCTTCTAGTGCATGATCCGGTTGCTTGTACTCTGAGCTGAATGAATGGGAATTTGCAGTGAGGAGTAATAAATGAGAGGGATTCCCTCCTATAATTCCTCTCCTCTGTCCACTTCGAGTTATTCCTGGCATTTGTCCACTAGATCCTTGACTTTGACCTTGAAATCCATCAATAATCTGCATTAAATACATGTTAAACCACATGGCACAATAACTAACTCAACTCACTCTATAGGCATAAATATAATCAAAAAATAATATAATAATCTAAGAGAATCGTTGATTTGACTAGGTTAGGAGGTAAAATGAGCCCATATTATTACCCATTTATGAGGTTCATCATCACCCCCTACTGAAGGTGTTTCTCATCCTCTGAGCAACTTAGTCAATATCCTTGCCTTTTATGGCCCTAGTGGCTTCCCTATAATTCCAAGCTTCTGATGTGGTCTGCTCTTATTTTCCATAGAAAACTACCTTCCTATCTATGTCCTTCCACTGCTCATCCTCTTATTCTTCTTTTCTATGTTCCAGCATGCCTAATAGGAGGGGAGGACTTAGTTTGAGGCCGATCTGATTGACCTTCAACCTTTTCATGGAGCGCTTGTACATTGGCACTCTTTTCAATGCCTCCTTCAACCTCATGGGGGAATGATATTCCCTGATCTATAAACTGTGTGGTAAGGAGTTCCATCTGCTCATGCATGCATGCACATAGTCATCCCCAAGTAGCCTTTGCATATCCTCAAAGTTTGCAATGGCTTATGCCTGATTGGTGAGATATTTAGGGGCAATCTGAGGGTCATTGGCTAAGCAGGTTGTGTGTGCTAATGAGTGCCATAGAATTTGATGGCTCAACTCTTATCATTAATGGCTCATTCTGCTCCTTTATCATCAATATTTTTATTTATGCTGCTCTCAATTCTTCATGGTTCATCCATGAGGCCATGGCCACTAATTCCAAGTCCCCTAGCTTGGCATTGGGATCCCACACATTCATGTCTGTGAGGACCATGTTGTGTAAGTAGAATTCTGCCATCCTTGCTTTATCCTCCGAGGTGCGTTGGTCACACAAATCCATGAACTACATGTAGTCTTGGAAAGGAATTGTGCCTCTTTGTGCCAAAGTCTTTATTTGGAATTGTAACCATTGGTGCTTTAGATAGAGGCCAAAGGATTTGGCTGGTGTTCTGCATTGCAATGCCTCCATGGATAAGTTGGCCATGCATGCCAGCTGGGTCTCTTTCTCTTGTAGTTGCCTCCTTAGAAATTCATTTTTAGTTTCAAGGAGGCTTCTTGTAATTACTTCCCTGTCTCTGAGGGAACTCAACTCTCTTCCCACTTCCCTAAGTTTGTTTTCCATATGGCCAAAATCCTCAACCCCTTTGGATTTGGCTATTTGCATCCACTTGTGTGTTCTCAACCTTTCTTTCTCCAATTCGAAAAATAGTGGAATTGCAAATTTTTGTGGAATTATTTTTCCTCCCTCAAGTAGGTTTTAATAGGAGGCAAGACTAGGTTGGGGGTTAGGTTCTTGTATCACTTGAGCTTCCTACTTCACCTGTGGCTATACTTCTATCCTTTTCTCAAGCTTTTGGGTCTCCTATAGTTTTGATAGTGTCTCCTATAGAATTGTCTGAGCCTCCTATAGGACTGTTTTTGGGTCCTAGAGTACTGCCTTTTACTTATATGTTGAAGATTTAGGAGTCCCCCTTTCATATGTTATAGCTATCTTGGAAGGATATTATTTCCCTTTGGCAGAGGGTGAATCTTCAATGGTAATTAGCACTTTTGAAGAGGGCTAAGGTTTTCCTGTTTTAATTCTTGAGCTTTTCCTAGCCCTAAAACACAAGGAGGTTTATCTTTTCCTCTTTTTCTTTGGCTTGATTGGTGTACTGAGGGCAGTGAGGGCATCTTCTGCCTCCCTTTCCAAAGTCTCAGGGGACTCTTCTCCTTGTTCTTCCTTCTCTGCCTCTTTTTCTCCTTCTTCTGTCTCTTTTTCTATTTCTTCAGCTTTCTCCTCCTCTATTTCAGTTCCTTCCTCCTTCCTTTCCTGTTCTACTATGTCACCCCTAGCTCCACCTTCTCCCCCTTCTTGTTCTTCCTCCTCACTGCCAATAGGGCTGACATCATAGGCTAAGGCCTTTATGTCATCCTCAGCTGTCATGTTATGGAAAAATTCCCATGTTGTAGGGAGTGTAAAGGTATGGAGGGCTTCCTCTACTAAGATTTTGACTAAGCCATGGTGAGCTAGCTAATCTAAATTTCTAGCTTATACCTTGTTGTTGGAGTCAATGAGGGATTATAGGAGGAAGTAAGGGATACTGAGCTTCTGAGCTACTGGAGTTTCCATGCCATACCTTAATTCTTGGAGGATTATAAAGTGATAACCATAAACAATGTTGTATCTCCCCTCACAGGAAATGTATTTGATTATTTGATAGCTAACCTCATCCAAAGCATATGGTATGCTAGCCCTTCTAATGCCATTTTTATCTTCAATGGGGCTTTCATGATTTTGGAAAAAGTTCTTCTTGGCAGCTTGAACAATTGGTTTCTCGTCTTTACTCCTGGGGCTGAGGAAGAGGCATAATATTCAGGGACTGATACATGAGCGTAAGATACTGTAGGCTCCAAACTTCAACCTGTTGACTCAATTCTAAAACTTTCAAACTAGTAGAGGAACTATCCATCCTTAATCCCTGAACTACCTGGGATTATGAGACCATAGGAGGAGTCAAATCCTTTTGTAACTGTATCCCTGTCAAGACCTGGAGGATACCTTATGACTAGTCCTGATACTGTAGTTCCTGTAAACCTGTCATCCTGTAAACATAGTACACTTCATCCTTTCCCTTGACCTCCATCCTTCGTACCTGCCCCTCGGTCAAGCTAGGGTGTCGGCCCTTCTCAAACAGATATAGAGACAGACATGTGCTCTTCGGCACGCTACGAATCTTTCTCTTTCATACCACATGCTCTTATAACTAAACCAACCAAAACAATGAGCTGGCGTTTTCTTCTCTCTCTCTACTAGGAAATCACTCTCATTTATATAAGTGTCATTCGGCAACCAATAATTGGATTCAAGTTCAATTTATTTATTGGGCTCTCAAATACAGTAACTAGCTAGTGGTCGAGCCGAGTGGTGGCCTTTTATTTTCTTCTCGTCAATTTACTTATTTGCCCACCATAAGTAAACCCTAAGCAGTCGAGCCGATGGTGGCCTTATTAAAGTCAAGCGTGCTTACACCCCTAAGGGACCCTCCCTTGATAGGGCGTTATGGGGTGCTTATTTGGTGAGGGGCCCCAAAAGAGAGTTGTCGTCTCTCTCCTTATAGTCGAAGCCCCTGTCAGCCCTTGATGCTATTTGGGTGGGCGGGCGCTCGTCGAAGCGATGGGCGGCCTTATTAGTCGACCACCTCAATTCATGAATTCATGGAAGCGAGCGAAGGTTTACTTTAGCTACGACGAATAGCTTTCACTTTGAGAATACCCTATTTTTAGCCAAGCAATAGCCACACCTGACACCATCTACCTCTCATTATGCACACTTGAATTTGAACCATTGCTTTGATTACGATCACCTCAACCCAAGAGGAAGGGTAGTGACCCTACTGATAAATTCAGGGGCTACCTCCATGGAAATACCTCTAATGGTGATAATGGCATGTGTTCTTGTGTGAAGGACCAAGGAGAGGGAAAATTCCTAGGCGATCTCCTCATCAAACCCTTAGAATTTATCAAAAAAAGTTCATCCAATTTTCTCTTGTGAATATGTCCACTACTTGGGGATGTGCATGAAGCCTAGTGGAGTTAGTGGTATCCTTTCTCATAAACCCTCCTGTTATATTGTCTATATTCTTTTGGAAAACCAAATATGGAGGTGGAGACAAAGAATTTTGAGAAAAACAGAGAAACATAGGGGACTATGTTTTTTTTTAAATAAGCAGAATTTTTTTTATGTATTTTCTCCTCTCCTAAAGACTTATTTCATCCTCAAATTGAAACCACTTCTTTTGTATATTGATATTCAACAGGGGGTGTGCATGAACCCTACCTCTTCAGACCGAGAATAATGCTAAAAATCGTGTTTTCTCCCCTTAAAACAACTCACTTCCCCTCCTATAGAAGCCTGTTGTCCCTCCTGTAGATTTCCTATAGGTGCTCCTATAGAAAACGCCGAGAGAAAGAATATGGGAGAGATCGATGGAGGATAGTGGTTACAAGGCTGTGGGGGCACAAGGAGACTACTATAGCTGAGTTAAGAGGAGAGAATGAAGGAAAAGGTGGTGTGAATTCTCGGGGAGGAGTACTTATTACCCTTTATGAATATTTTCGGTGAGGAGTGCTGAGTTGGCAAGGTATACTTTGGCCATATTCAGACTGTTGGTCCCCACCTACTTGGTCATCACGGCCCTTCCTTGTAATCATCCCTCATTATTGCATTAGAGTTCGTACTTCCTCCACTACATGTCTTTGGCATATTATGTTGGAGTTGACTGTGCGCACATGTGGGTTACATCTCGAATGAGTGGAGTCAACTAGATGAAGGTGGCCAAGTTAACTAGCCACCTTTCCCTCATTCAACCTCAGCCATCTCGTTTCTCTTGCATGACTTCTAATTACACAAATGTAAATAGAGGAGTGACTTAGTTACTTACCTGTGATCCGAGTGTATTGGCTATGAGGTGTTGTGGCTTTCTCTGTTGCATGCCTTTATTTCCTTTTTGTATGTTGTCTCTGCTTGCTGATGTGTGGTTGTGTACTTGTGTAGGTTCTTCTCTGGCTGGATCTAAGATTCAGGTGCCTTTTCAACCTTCATGTTTTCACTCTCTTGTTGTTGGTGCTGGATTTCTATGGGATCAGCTGCTACAAGAATTCCTACAGGAGATCTTGTAGCTACTTCTCCCCTTGAAACTCCAGCCTCTTCTTGTGCTTGGAGATCAAGGATGATGCCAGAGGTGTAGATAGAGATGGAGAGGTAGTAGGTAGGCTTCATGTGAGGGTTATGGTACTTTTTCCTCTCATTTTCGTTTTTTTTTTATATTGGAAAAATTGTTTTTCTGTGTTTTTCTTGGACAGGAGAAAAATGATGCTTTGGGTGTGATGCAAGTTTAGAAATGATGGCAAGGAGGTTTGAAGATTGTAGGAGGGATTATAGGTTCTTCATGAAGCTTCTTTGTCCCTTAAACTACCTTCTATATCCACTTCTAGCTCTCTGTAATTCCTATAGGAGCCTCCTATAGAAAACAGAGTTTTTGAAAAAGAGGTACAGTGGGATGAAAGAAATGCCAAAGATGATGGAGGAAGGTGTGGAGAAGATGAGATGGGTGCTATTATGGATGTCAGGGTCCCCTTGGCATCTTCTTCTGCTCCTTGTAGTCCTCCTGCAATCCTGCAATGCAACAAAAAAAATTCATTTTATTTCTCCTTTTTCTCTTTTTTCTTCTCTTCTTTTTTTTTTTGAAAACAATTAGGGTGCCTCAGAGAGGTTTTCACCCTAATTTCCTGCCCTAGGTGCCTCCAAGGGAGGTTTTCACCTAGGTATGTTATTCTTTTTTCCTCTTTTTTTGACATCACTGGGCTGCCTCAGAAGAGGTTTTCAACCCAATAATGGGATTCAAGTGCCTCATGGAGGTTTTCACTTGAGTCTTTATTATTATTATTTTTTTCTTCAGTGAGTGGGTGAAGTGGAAGCTAAGACATGCTCCACTACCATCACTATTTTATTCAAATGTTCAATAACCTCTCGCTTGGAGAGGGGTTTCTTGTAGAATTTCAACTAATGTCCATTGAAAAGCATGGGGATGGCTTCATCATCAATGGTTCTGATCAGAAGTAAACCATTGTCATTGCATTATCCACAGTGTAGGGTCCCAGCCATCTTGTCCTCAACTTGCCTTTGAAATATTTATATCTTGAATCATATAGTAGTGCCCAATCTCCTTCTTGGAATTGTTTCTCCTTGATATTTTTGTCTGTCATATCTTTCTCTGAAGCTGAACAACCTCTGTATGGAGAAGGGCTCGCAATTTGTGTTCATCCAATCCATTGAGCTAAAGTAATCTTTCCTTCTGTGCATGGCTAAGGTCTAGGTCCAGCTGAGCTACCATCCTTAGGGTATTGAATTCAAACTATATTTACATCAAAGTCTTGTTCCCATAGACCATTTCATAAGGTGTGAACCCTGTGGTGGTCTTCCATGTTGTGTTGTAGGCCCAAGTGGCCTCAACTAATCTATCTGCCCAGTATTTTCTGTTGCTGCTCACTACCTTGGATAGGATCCCTTCCAAAGCTCTGTTAGTGACCTCCACTTACCCATTGGCTTGTGGATGGTAAGGGGCGGAAGTCCTATGCTTTATCTTATGATGTGTGAGCAGGTATTCAACCAAGCTGAAAGTGAACTGACTACCTTGGTCTGTGACCAACTCTCATGGATACTTGAACTTGTAGAATATGCTTTCTCTGAAAAACTCAACTACTTTTTCCTCTATCAGTACTTTGATTACTTTTGTCTCTGCCCACTTTGTTAGGTAGTCGGTGCACACATTGATGTACTACTTCTACTTTGAAGGGGGGTTGATAGGCCCCACAAAGTCCATGCCCCGCTTCTCAAATGGATCAAAGGTCAGTTGAGGTTGCATGGGCATCTCATCCTTTGGAGTAGTTTTCCCCATCCTCTGACACAGATCACACTGGCTTGTGTATCTCCTCACATCCTGATGAAAAATGGGCCACTAGTAGCCTGCTTGCAATATCTTGAAGATAGTTCTTTTTGCTACAAAATGACCTCCACAAGGTCTGTCATCACAGGTCAAGAGGATGTCAAATACCTCCTCCTCCTTGAAACATATCCTCAAGATCTGATCTAGGCCAAGTTTGAAGAGATTCCCCCAATCCAGGTGTTGTGGGATAAACTCCCCTAGGGTCTTGGGTGAATACCCTAGCAGACTAAAGATTATCTATGCAAAGAAACACACATTCCAGGCAATCATAATGCTACTATAAGCAAACTCTACAACAGGGGGCATACTTGAGGTCCTACGTTTGAGAAGAGCCTCCAAGGGCCCAAACACTTCTTTGAGTTCCTTTACTCCTTTGACCTGCAAAACCAACAATTCAAGAAAGTGTTGCTAGCAGTATATGAACTAAACGTCATAAAGAAACCAACTTCATATTATAAGGAAAGGTAGTTAGTTATGCACTTAAACAACCGATCACATATGAATCATAACATGAATATCATAACATGAAGAAGATCTATATCAGGAACAAAGACATGTGTTTCTTTTATTATAGACAAAGAAAGTGCAGAAAAGGAACAATTTCACCTAAGTCGTCCTTTCGCAGGCTCCAAGCGGAACTGTCTCCCGGATTCGTCCATTCTCAAGCCTTTAAGAAACTCCTTCCATGACTTACTCCATGATCTCTCAAGTAGTATGAAATCATCAACACACACAAGGGCCGCTGTACTCAATAACTTCTTGGTTGTAAGTCTTTCCATTGCAAGAGAGGTGGCGAGTTCGATTCGCGGCACGACCAGTAAAAAATGGCAAAGGAAATGAAATCAACACACACAAGGAAACAAGGGTTTCCTGTAGGATGGGGAAAGTGCAGGAGGCACAAGGATCTTCAGACCTGGTCAGGGAAATCTCAGCATAGAAATATTTCTCTCTCTCTCTCCTCCCTTTGGCCTTCCCATAGAAGCCTTTTTATACTTCTCCCAAAGTAGTTTTTTAGTTGGGAATTCATTGGGAACAGTTGGGCCACAGGCACTAACAGGTGATCAACAAGTAAAACCCATGATCTCCACCCGAAATTAAGGAGATTTTTATTTTTTAAGTGTTTTTATACATATATGCGGGTTGGGTATACACAGACCCGCGTATACACGCGTTTAGCTCAGGGCAATGTCGCGTATAGGGAACAAACACTGCTTTTTTAGATTTGGGACCAGATCTGGTAGGAGGAGTTTCCCTAAGCCATGAGTGCAGCTTCACAAACCTCAAGAGTGAGATTTGGAGCTATAACAGATGCCCCCAATATATGAGGTCAGAAGGGGTACATGATGGCCGAAATGTATTAAGAAAGTTCATGGAAAGGAAATCTATTGAAGATTGAGAAGGACTGCACCAGAATTCAGCCTGCCAAGCCACAAAAGGAGGTCAGAAAGAAACACTGTCTGAAGCGGGCATACCCATGCTCAGAGAAAATACAGCATGTCCGCATATCAAGTACAAGTGGATCCACCATGTATACAAGTATAAATGACTGTAAAATACATAATGGATCATCTGATCATGATCGAACAAGTACATGTCTGGATGTCACATATAAGAATGTCAATGATGCTTAAAGATGAAGCGGATCACTGATACCAAAGACTGATCCCAAAAATTACCAAATGAACATCATGGAATAAGATGGTACTACACTGCAAACTCAGGTGCCAGCATATAAAATGTCACCATGAATGACTACAACATATAAGGTGAAGTGGTATCTACTACCAGCAACAGGAGCAACTGCCAAGTGAACTAACGAATGTTGATACAACCTGAGTTCTTCACCAACCACCGTGGTACATTTCTACAACATGGGAATAAATGATCTGAAGTCGACCATGTGAGAAATCGTTTGATTACCGATCATTTATGTATACCGTTAACAAATGCGAGAATACTCACCGATAATGATAATGAGCGTCAAGGTACCCAGTACAATCCAACAAGTGTGAATAAATGAGCTAAAGTCAAACACCTGTAAGAATCTATCAATCAGGAGACAGTTATGGTTTCCCACTGTCGATAGTGAAGGATCTGCCACTAATGACTGCAAACCCCAAGGTACTGCCAAATGAACTCTAGATCTTTGCCCCAGAGCAATGAGTCGAAGTCAATAGGGAAAGATTCGCTAGAAGGAAGGCATTAAGGCATCCTCCATCAATCTAGCACGAGTGTAACCCATAGGCCAATAATGTGGAAGGAATCGGACGAAAAAGATGTAGTAACACAACCGAAGTACGTTTTCAGCGTACACAAGATGTGGCTAGCGCACGGTAGAAACCCTCTGAACCAACCAATAATGAAAGTTGACCCAGAGGCAAGGTATCCACCAATAGGGTCAAATGGAAACCAAGGTACTGCACGAATCCCAATGTGTGATAATGTAAGCTGATGTCGAACACAAGGGAAACCACTCAGTAAAAGACCCATGATATTGATCGATGCTGAGCACAAGGTGACCTATCAATAATGAAAATAGGGCTAGGGTGTAGCTCTAGGCCTGTCCTTAGAGCAAGATGTCATCATCGATAAGGACAAGACCCACCAGCAAGAAGTCAATGGAGACCTTCTCAAACCGGCACGAGTAAAGGACCAATATAACTGATGTGATGATATACATAGTACTGACAACCAGGGATGGCTGACTGAAAATAAGTCAAGAGACACTGCAGAGAGGCCGACTCGGGCTAACTTCCCTTGAACAAAAGCACGACTCAATGTGACCATGTGGAAGCATATGATGACTCTGTATAAGCTTGTTGTGCAGGAGGCACAAACGAACCCTCCATATGATTGGAAGAGATAACCAATCGGGGGAGAACTGACTCAATAACAAGGTTAAGGCATACCTAAGTCAAACTAAATCCCACCCAAGTGGAGGAGACTTTGTTTCGAGTGCTTTTTTCAAGGGCGACACGACTGACTCTAGCTGCCAACAATAAATGGAAATACTATCCCATTCTCGCTCTTTTTTGGAATATATAATTGTTTTGGTCTTTTTCTTTAAAGCTGGAAAAAGAATAAAATAATGTTATAGTACAGTGGAAAGAACGAGCGTCAACGAAGCAGATGATCTAGTTCCTGGGATTGGAACATTCCTATGCTCAATGTAGGGAGGAGAAAATTGGCCAGAGACACTCAAAGGTGTGTTCCTTCCACGGGTCAAGGTGTGTCAAGCTGCAGAGGTCAAAGGTATGCAAGTTTTATTTTGCAGTAGTCATGGTCAAAAGTTGGCTTAAACACGATTCCAAGTGAAGTCGGCTTAAGGCCAAAATGTGTAGATAGTCAAAATGCAATGCAGTAGTACAACTCAACACAAAGGAGGCTCTAGGGTATAAGGCCAGAACGAAATGAAGAAGCAAAGAGGAATGAGTCTTCATCGTATAAGTCATGGCGGGACTACAGAGGACTCCCGAGCCTACTCAAATCAGAGCAGCATGGGCAACAAATGTCAGTGAGGTGCTAACTAGGATGCCCATGTAAAGGATGGCTCTACCATCGTGTCATGATTTAAAGAATCGACAAGTGAAGATGGTTTGCAAACCATAACACGATGGGATCGACCCTGGAAAGTGTATCGACAAATGGAGGCTAGTATGCATAATACAACGGAAAAAATGGCTTCCCTAACCTATATGCCAATGAGAAAACAATACCTGCCATGACGGGTCAGCAGTCATGGAACCGTCTCGAAACTGTCGAAAACGTCCAAAATGTCCTAAAAATCAAACCATTCTCGACATTCCAAGCTCCCAAGTTAAAAGTTACATGAGACACAAGTTTTGAAAAAAATTGACATTTTCAAAACTTATAAAAAGGATTTTTGACTCACCATTTTCACCATTTGAGTTTGAGAGCAAAGAATTGGAGCAAAAGGAGCTAACTTCCCATACACCAAATTCAACCGTTCAAATTCCTCAAAAATCTCCAGGTAACCCTCATTCTTAACTTGTAATTGATTGTGATTGTTTTTAGAAGTTTTAATTAATGTTTTACCATTGAGTTTTTTGCCGAAGTTTTCTCCACAACATATACGCAGGTTGGTAATTTGCAACCCGTGTACACGCGGGCCCTACACGCGACTGTGTGTAAAGGGGACCCGCGTATACGCCGCAGACATTTCAAACATAAAAACTAACGGTTGAAAATGATTTTTCCTTCAGAATGACAATCACCTGGCGAGAAAGAGAGCATACCGCAGTAGATGAAGAAGTTATGAATATTCCAGAGGCTTTGGATGCATTACGGGGATGCGGTTTGCTTAAGTTCTTTAAATTACCAAATATGAAAGCAAACACACGTCTGCTCGAGATGCTTCTTGAGTACTGGAACATCGAAGAGGATGCTTTTATGATCGACCAGATGCCACTCAGGATAGAAGTGGAAGATATCTATTTCATTACAGGCCTTTCCCAAAGGGGAGAGGTAGTACATTCCCAGGGGAGAACACAGAGCAGTCTCTCCATAGAGGACTGCGTACAGATTTATTGCCCGGGACATCCGAAAAAAGTCGGAAGTCAGATTTCCATCACACATGTGGCGAGTCTACCACTGAGAATAATCTTGTTCATCATAGCTCGAGTGAACGAATCTATTTCCCTGCATCAAGTATCATGGGTCAACATGAGCGTGGCGGTTGACTATCTGACCACAGTGTTTAATTGGTGTACTCCTCTTTTGGCTAGCAAGAAAAGCCAACTCACTTCTATCAAGAGAGGATAGACCAAAAACTTTGGTTATGGGACTATTCTGTGCTCTTTCTTCTTCGAGAGAGTCCCTGCACTTCGTCCCAGAGTACCAGTTTCAATCAGCGCCCCTCGGGATCCTCGAATGGGCAGGTGGGATGACCTGATGAAAAGTCTGGGAGGTGGGGAGGTCCCACGGACTGCTTTCGACGATGATTTCTTTTCCTTGTGGGATCAGCAAATTATCGCCATTGATGACTACCCCTATGTCGGGTTGGATTTCTGAGGAGATCCCGATCTAGCATTACCACCGACCGCAACATGGGGCGACATTGGTAAGTGATTTTTGATTTTATGATTTTTTTTTTATTTTTCAAATATAATAATGAACTTTGAAAATATTTTTGATAGGACTCAAATGACTAATATAATGATCATGTTCCAGGTATTGGGCCTATACGACCAGATGAGTTCCCACAGCACAAGCGTCGCGGCCAAGGGGCCGAAGAGGCGGCTGCAGCCACGGAATGAACCCTACACACAGTTCAGCGGCATTTGGTGAGGCTAACCCACCGAGTACCGATGGTGGCGGTAGAGGACCTTCCTATAGAGATGCAGCGTCATGTGGTTGGCATGCCACGTGACTGGGTCTGCACTTTTAGGCGTGTAGCCAATGCAGTAGTTGCCTACTTAGTCGCTCATCCTAAGCCGGGGAATTAGACATAGGTGACATGATTATGGGCATTTGAGTCCCAATTTTGTATATTTTTTAACAGACTTATGTACACTCGAGACGCTTTATGATATATATATATATATACAGTTTGACTTTTTGATGCTTAATGTATTGTGATGAATAATTGATGTGCCAGTCTAATGCTTGATTAGCGATAGAATCAGCTAACCAATTATGAGATCTTGGAATATGAAAATAATTAATATAATTAAATGATCTTTGCAACAACCTCACCCTTAAATACCGGCGATATAAACATGGATCCTTGACCCGATAAATGTTATTTAATTGTGACACTATCATTTGTGAATCAAGATAAACTACCAACGAGTCGATTTCGTGCGAAATTGCCTCAGATAGCAAATTAATGACGGCAGTATACTCAGCCATATTGTTTGAAGCAGGACTGATGCATACTCCCCTTGATACCATCAATTGACCAGTTGGATAATACAGTACCCAAGCTGCGGAAGCGAGATTCTGAGTGTGTCGACTAGCACCATCGGCGAATCCAAAATAGACCAAGTCATCTATCAACACTTGCCAAAGCAGACCAAAAAGTGTTGATATCACAAACTCTCAACAAAATATGTACAAATATACATAATGTATAAAGAAGCCATTTCCTAGCTACTACTTAAGCAAAGTACTTCTTAAGGTAGAGCCCATTTCGAGGTTCCACCAATTTGTTTCCTTCGAAATCGATTAACTCATATGACCCTTTTGTTAAAACTCATTTAATTATGAAGGGACCATACTACATAGGTTTGAATTTGCCTGCCCCCAAGGTGTCCTTATCTTGGTCATAGACCAAGACAAGGTCACCTTCAGAAAAGACATGAGGACAGATAGCTTTATCATACTGGGTTTTAACCCTTTTCTTATGAGCCTCATTTACTGTGGCTGCATCTCGACGCTGCTCATCGAGATGTTCCAAGTGAAGGAGGCACTCTTCAAGACAAGAGATCTCTAGAAGGAGCTCAATAGCTAACTTAAGAGATGGAATTTCACATTCAATAGGAAAGATAGATTTCAACCCATAAACTAACTGAAAATGTGTAAAACCTGTAGTAGTCTTGACGGAGGTTCCGTATGCCCATAAAGTCGGATACAACATAAGATGCCAATTGGATCAATTTTTATCAATTGTCCTTTGCAGGATCGTCTTAAGAGTTTTGTTTACTGCCTCGACTTGTCCATTGGCCTGAGGATAGTAAGGAGACAAATGTTCCTGCCAGAAACCTAGCTTGAGAGCCAATTCAGACATTAGTTGATTCTAGAAATGACTGCCATGGTCAGTGACAATCTCTCTTGGGATACTAAACCTTGAGATAATCTGATTAAAAAGGAACAATGTCGTTGTCTCACTATCTTTCTTATAAGTGGGCATGGCCTCGGCCCACTTCGTGAAGTAGTCGATGACCACGATAATATACTTGTGATTCGCTGCTGAAGGCGGATGACAAATCGTAAAATCAATACCCCATTTAGTAAAGGGACCAACAGTGACAACGGGAAAAAGAGGAGCTGGATGTGCGCACATCTTCCATGTATAAACTTGGCACGGGTGACAGCATTTGACCGCTTCAACACAATCTTTGAAGAGTGAAGGCCAAAAATATCCGGCACGCAAGATACGCTGAGTTGTAGCAAGCCCTGATAGATGACCACCACAAGCTTCGATGTGGCAATCATTTAGCACAGACTCTGCCTCCTCTAAGGTTAAACAACGCCGAAGGATTGAATCAACCCCTCGATGATATAATGTATCACCAATAATGACGTAATTTTTAGCGAGGTGACGTAATTTGCGACGTCCATCCTTAGAGAAAGCAGAGGGAAACTTCGAAGTCTAGAGATAAATAATGATATCTCCATACCAAAGGTCGAGTGAAGATATGAAGAATAAATGTTCGTCGAGAAAACTTTCCTCATAAACAATATCCTCTCCACAAGGGAGCTCAGAAATTAGCTCAGCAAAAACCATAGATTTCTTGGACTTAGCGGACAAGAACTCGAGATCAAATTCTTGTAGAATGACAATCCATCGATTATATTTGCCCCCAATCACTCGCCTACTGGGGACAAATTGAAATGGATTGACTGCTGCCAAGAAAAAAGTTTTGCATAGCAAGATATAATGACGGAGTCGTTGGACAGCATGGACAGCTGCCAAGGCCAACTTCTCAACCAGAGAATAGCAAAGTTTAGGACCTATCAAGCCTCGGATCAAGTAATAAATCACATGCTCTATGAGAGCATCGTCTTCCTGAACGAGAACCATACCAATGGGTTATTCTGCTGCAGCGAGATATAAAAGGAAATCCCTACCATAATCCAGTGGACTCAAAAGCAGGGCAGAGACTAATGCCTTTTTCAAACCATCAAACGACCGTTGCGCAAAGTCGTCCCATATAAATGGAACCCCTTTGCAGAGCAAACGCATAAACCCTTTAGTGATCTCGGCATAGTTAGCTATAAACCGTTTTAAGAAATTAGCCTTCCCTTGAAGACTTTGAAGTTGTCGAATGGAGGACGAGGGAGGCAACTGGACTATAGCCTCTACCTTGAAGGGATCAACTCTAATCCCTTCATTTGACACGATGAACCCTAACAACTGATTGGACGTAACCATGAAAACGCATTTGTTCGGATTCAACTGGATTTTATAAAAATGACATCGCTCAAAAACCATTCGAAGGTGACTGGGATGATTAGTTATTTTTCGAGAATGAGCAGCGAGATCGTCCAAGTATGCTTCGATGATATGTTTGATGTCGTGCAAAGCATATGACATGGCCCGCTGGAACGTGGCTCCAGCATTTTTGAGACCAAATGGCATCTTTCTGTATGCAAAGGTACCCTAGGGACATATAAAAGCCATCTTATGTTGATCTTCAGGACAGATAGAAATTTGATTATAACCAGAAAAATCGTCCATGAAGGAAAAAATCTCATTTCCCGTACACTCATCAATAATCTAATCAATGAATGGCGTGGGGTAATTATCTTTCGGACAAGCTTTCTTTAAGTCCCTAAATTCGATGCACACTCGGATTGTTCCTTGCTTTTTATCTACAAGGACCGGATTAGAAACCCAATCAGTAAGAGGAACAGGGTATATAAAACCCGCCTTGAGCAGCTTCTCTACTTTAGCTTTAATGGCTGCCGCTTTCCTAGGATTAACTGATTGAAGCCTTTGACGAACTGGCTTAGTGTTTTGATACGTCTTGATCTCATGCTGAACTATAGAAGGATCAATGCCAGGAATTTCCTCATAAGACCAAGCAAATACATCTCGAAATTCTTTGAAAAGGTCGGTGTAAATTTGCACCGCTTCAGGGGAACATTCAATTCCGCTGAAGAGATTCTCAATCACATTAGGGTCCCTAGAGATGTGTATAGACATCATTTCTGAGATCATCGACATATTATCTTCGGCACGAAAGTGTGCTGGAGCCAAAGGATTCGATATCTTACAAACATCACTAGTGAATAGCTTGGAGAACCTAGCTTCCACTTCCTGCAATGGAGGAAGGAAATATGAACGATGATGTAAGTCTTCCCAAGGTCGATATACACCCATCATCACTTCGAGGATTGCTTCTTCAGAAGGTAAAACCATATCTAAGCAGTCCAAGGCGGAGGTGGAATCAAAGGCCCAAGCCGAGGCCACATAACCCTCATACTCCTCTTTGGAAGAAGGAGCAGAATGGTCGTCTGCAGAGTTAATGATAGACTGACATCTAAGCTCAGC